>PXNZ01000765.1:0-18916 GCA_003012085.1 Trichoderma brevicompactum
CGCCGGCTAGCAGCAGCTGGACTACGGCGGCCTATCACCGGACTCGTCGAGCTTCTCGGATTGGGTTGGTGTTGCTTGGCCACCGCTGTTGTGGGGGTGGTCTGCCATATGGTGCGTGCAGATGTCGTGATGGAGCTGCAGCTCACACCGCGCTCTCCGCATTTTCCTCAAGAGGGAGCGCGAGTCTAGCGAAACGGCGCATTGACTCGATTGCGGGGTTGCAGGGATTCTTGAGCCAACGGCAAGGGGGTCTCACGGCCGACTGCAACATGTCACCACCATCAACTGACATGTGGAATGGTCTCGTCTGTCCATCTGAGCGTCTGGCGCCCCTTTGCTTACGCGCTCCCCCCCACGGTTGTCTGGCACATCACCGCAAGCCCAGCCTCAGAATTTATTGCGCATCTTTCGTCATTGTTTTACTCATTTTTTGGGGGGGCGTTCTTCAGGGAGAGACAAAACAAAAGTTTGATTTCGCTTTACTACCATCATCATTACTATTACTAGTGTTTGTTTGTCACCGCCAGGGAGGGGGGGTTTTCGGAGCCTTGTCCAACTTTGGACGACGATTTGTCCCCTCGCGGCGCTTTTTTTTTTTTTTTTCATAATCCCCAACTCTCTTATCAGCCGCTCTCACTGTCACCTTCCACCGCATGTGCGGCTGCGTTCCGCCAATGCAGACCCTGGCCAGCCGATGCGCGGCCGGGTGTCGCTTCGCTTCGCTTTCGGACCTCTTATCTACGGTTTCCTTTGATACTTTTTTTTTTTCTTTTCTTTTCCTTTCTTCATATCTCTTTTTTCTCTCTCCTCCCCTTGCTTCATAAGATTTTTATCGCCTCTTGGCACAAAATTATTACATTTAACATGGAATAGATATAAAGCATGGCATGACACACACATTGGATGATCTATCAGGCGGCGCCTGTTATATACATATATATATTACATTAAAGGGAAGAGAAGCAAAACCTACACAAGTTTGTGAATGGTGTGATGCATCTCTGGGGCTAGACAGAACCCACGAATAAAAAAATACATAATTAGATACACTTGCAAGAATTCCCCGAGTGATTCCAAGCATCTGGGTTCCGTGTATGTGCGATGTCGGCGATTATTCCGGATGCTGTGCTCCGCACCTATTCTCTCCATATACAGGTAAACTATACAGAGCATACAACAAAGTGCTACACCCCTACATAAAGGATGAGATTAGCAGTAGATAAGGGTCCGCTGATGCTTGCTTCCGGTCCTTATCGCGGGTGGCGCTTCCGCCCTGTTTCAACAAAGTCGCACAGACTGCACTGCAAGCAACTCCCATCATCAGCCCTGCTTTTGTCTCCACAGACGGACGATAAGCATGGGAGCGGGTTGCTTCTTATCTTTGTCCGCGTATTATCTTTAGGATTGCTACATATTGCATTGCCTGATACTCCGTAGTACTGATAGTAATAGTGCTAATCAAAGGAGTGTAGAGGGAAGTGTAGAGAGATGGTAAAAGCGGCAATGCTATTTAGAGAGGTAGATGCTATCGGGCTAGGAGCAGGCCAATGCAATAAGCAGACAGATTGCCACCTGCTGTAGAAACACAAGCATCCATGACATATCAGACGAACATAATGGTATTATCAAATACGTTCGAAGCGGTGTATTGGGCCAAAATGCACGTACATCAGTACTATCTAACGCCTTATCATGCATATTCCTCATTTTCATTGACTAATGTTCACTCCTCACATGTCTTGTCTACATTTGAGGTTCCCTTTACGAGACACTCTCACAATCAAAAGCTCTCCCCCCCTTACCTTACCCTTACCCTTTACCTTGGCACAACGCAGCACACGCCCTTCAGCCCTCCATGTTCGGAAATTTTCAGAGACACGGGCTTAGTTTGTGCGACGGTTACGCCGCATGGTGCATGTGCCTGGCGCGTGCATGCATGTCTTGGTTTCGGAGGAGGTAGGGAAGCTTATCGTAACGGGCGGTGCTCAAGTACTACAAGTACGTATGCAGTAGAGGATCTTGGAATGGATGAATAAATACGCCATCGGGGAGCATAAAATAGTTCTCCTAGCTTGTGACAACGACAAGAGGAAATCGACGTTGTGTAAAAACAGCGGGTTGCTCTGTGAGACGTGATGAATACTTCTGATTAGAGTACACAAAGTGTTGCAACGGCCCAATTATCGGATTCGGCATGTGATGAGAGTTGATGGCAGTGATGAGGAGACGCGGGCATGTAGACGTGAATGTTATTTTGCGTGTGACTCCGTGTGATAAAAAGTTGTAACATGCGAGGTCGTGTATTGCGAAGGAGAGGGTGGGATCGAGAATATGCATGTCTATCGTTATGCTAAACCAAGATCCTGATTTTTTTTCTCATTATTTGAAATGATCGAAATCATTTCCAATCAGAAGGAGTTGCATCACTGTTCTAATTCTAGTAATACTATACAGGTGGATTGTAAAAACTACACGAATCCGCATACAACTTGAATATGGCGCTGTCATGGTTAAGATTACAAAGATATATCATCCAACTCTAGGACTGTCACCTATAGCACGCGAACAATGGAGCTTGTCCCTCTCCAAGATACTTTACATCAGTGTTCACTCACGTCTCTTGCATCAATATTTGCCCTTAGTTCTACTCTCATTGTCCTACACTACCTACCAACTACCCTACTTTTTTTTTTTTTAAGAATAAACACAAACAGCAACCAGAAGCAATCTTCCAACTCCATAAAGCAGAGGCAAGCAGCCCTTTCAACTTCACCACTTCATCATTCGCCCTCTTGCAGTGCCATGCCAAGATAGGTAACGCAAAAGATCAAGACTAAGAACAAAAAAAAAAGGACAGCAGGCCACAAAAACAGAATTTTTGGAAGAAAGACATCATATATGGCATAATAGCTAGTAAAAATAAAGCAATCATAGCCCCTCGTCTGGCTTCAAGTCGTCAAGACGCATCGACGTGGCCGCCACCGGTGCCACCCCAAAGAAAAAAGCACCCACTCCTTTATGACATGACGTAAAGAAAAAAAAAATCATTACTACCATCCTGAAACAACTATTTTTTTATATCCCGTCTATTGGTCTTGAGCTCGCCATTTCTCCATACCGTCCTCGGTGCTTTGTCGTATCGTATGCCTGAAGCACGCGCGTCTGGCTCTCGTCGGCCTGCGAAAAAGCATAGCCACGCTGCTTACGCATACGCTGCACCTGCCGAACCTTGCGGATAGCCTTCTGAAATTGCTCCATCCTGTTCGAACAAAGTTAGCGTCACGACTCTACCTGGGCCAAGTTTCAAACAATAGATTAAAAAGGGAGGGGAAGGGGGGAGAAGAGTTGGGTTGTGTAACATACCTAGGCCGGTAATCCTGAATATTGTACTTTTGAATCTCCTGAATGTGGTGGTATGTCTGCGGCCAGTACATTCGCTTAGCGTATTTCCAGGCAATGTCTCGTGAGAGACACAAGAGGGCCAGGACAAAGAGTTGAAGCCAGAAAATAGGGCTGCTGTACAACTTTGGAATGACGCCAAAGTACTCCGTTGAGATTTTGACCTTTGGCGCGACAGTGCCGTAGACGGCAATAAACACCCACCAAATGGCCATGCTGCCTGGGATGGCTAGCACATGATACTTGGTCCAGTTGTTCGTGACCAGCGCTGCCTTGCCCAGGACGGTAAGGAGGACAGATCCATACAGGGCCGTTCCCCACACCCAGTGACCGTCGGTCTGCCCTTGGTTATCAATCACATCGCCGTACCAGATCAGCTCGGCAAAGATGTAAAGGACGAGGGAGTGATAGACGGCATTGGCAATCCACTGCGCAAAGACCTTTAGCTTGAACGCGGAGTTTTGCTGGCCCATCATGTAGAGCTGAGGGTAGCGATCAAGCAACCGCGCAGAGATGAACTGATCCAGAATACCAATGGCCAGCGGCGGAAGGACGGTGTAGAAGACGTTGTAGAAGGACAAGGTCCATGATTCGTAAATGACCTGGCCGGAAAAGACATTCTGGAACGTGTACCAAAACTGCGTCAAATATAAAGCAATGTTCTTGTAAAAGGAAAACAGAATCGTCTTGCTCACTCGCTGGTAGCTCCACGCGCCGTGAACAAGCAGCAGCTTTCGCAGATACCTGAATTGAGCAATGGCCACGTCGGCGCTTCGTGCGGCCTGCAAACCTTCAACACCGCTGATGCCGACACCGATGTGCGCTGCCTGGATCATGGAAACGTCATTTGCTCCGTCGCCAATAGCGAGAAGGATCGACTGCTTCTGATATTTCTTGACGAGCTTGACGACCAAGGCCTTTTGGAGAGGCGAAACACGACAGCAGATGACCGCTTTGCACATGATGGCGAGATCGAGGAACAGCTTATCTAGATCCTTCTCGAGAGCATACGTGAGAGATTTTCCGTCAATAACAAGAGCTAGGGATTCCATCTCGATCGTACCGTCGCCCTGCGTTCTTATGGCATCGAGCTTCTTCTGAATGTTGTCGCGGGTTGCGGCTGCCGTTTCTTCGTTGACAATCAGAAGCATCATATCTTCGCTGAGAAGCTTGCAACTCATTCCAATGTTGATGGCTGTCTCCTGACGATCTCCCGTCAGAACCCAGACCTTGATGTTGGCCTGCTGCAAGGTGTGAATCGTCTCTGGCACGCCGTCTTGGAGGCGGTCTTCAATAGCAGTGGCACCAAGGAGGAAGAAATCATGTTCAATAACCTCGGCGGCCTTGTCCAGCTCATCTGCTCGATTACCACCCACAGTTGTCGCCGCTGTGTCGAAAATCCGGCGCCAATCCTGGTACTCTTGCTCGGGCACTTCGCGCATGGCTAAACAGAGCGTCCGGAGACCCTCTGAGGCATACTCCTCGAGATGTCGCAAAGTGATTTCAACGTGAGGATTTTGGTCGTTGAGTCGTTCCAGAATGACGGTATCGGCACCCTTGCAGTAGATTCGAATCTTTCCGTCCGGACAGCGGAAGATGGCAGACATTCGCTTACGGGTCGAGTTGAATTCGCAGACGGCTAGCAGCTCGTACTCCAGCTCCCGGCCATTCGCTTCGATGATGACAGACTTTGGCTTTCGTGCAGTGAACTTGTAGCCCATGGTAACGGCTCCAGCGACCAGCGCACCTTCATCAGGGGAGGCAGCCTGGTATTTGATCTGGCCTTTCTCGTCCATCTCGGGGATAACCGTGTGGCAAGTGGCCAGTAGGGAAAGGAAATGGTCGATCAAACCCGCAGTCTCGTGGCCCTGGGTCAGATTGGCCTGGAGCGCCTGAAAATCGTAAATGGCCGACTCTTCGTCGTCCATGCCAGTCGGTCGGCGGTCTTCGGGAACCACTTCGGCATACATAATACCACCAATAGAGCACTGTTTGAATTCCATCATGTTGCAAGTGAGCGTTCCAGTCTTGTCTGAGAATACATACTCGACCATGCCGAGCTCCTCGACCAAACTCGAAGTTCGGCAGGTAGCCGGCGTATCAGTCTTATCGTAGTACATGTCGAGATCGTCGTTGATGAGGATACCATGCCAGTATTTGACCAACTCCACCGTAACGAAGAGAGAGATGGGAACCAAAGCAGAGAACAGCACCCAGTAGGTAACCATGTCCTTGAAAAATGTCGAGGCTGCTATTCCAGCGCTGTCGATCTTGTCCAGGTAGAGGTATGAAAGCGAGTCACCAGTGGTACCGCGCATCACCAAGTCTCCAACGGTACTGATGACGCTAAGCACCAACAGCATACCGACTAGCATGAGCACGAGCCAGTTGAGCTGTCTCTCGACCCTGGTTCGCTTGATTGGCGTCGCCGTGGCGTTTCGCATCAGCTTGGTCTCGTGGCCGGTAAAGACGACTATGCCGTGGATCCATGGAGTGTTTCTCAGAGTGGCACCTCGAAGGAGCAGCTGTTCGGGATTCAATGCCAATTCCTTCTCGCCTCCGCCGGCTTGCAGTGTCAGTGTCGCTTCGTACGTATACAGACTACTATTGGGCTGCTCCGACTTGATGCGACCACCCAGTCGGCTCATTTCGCTGGGGGACACCATTGTTGACGTCTCCGGAAGGGCCTGCTTAATCTTCAAGTTGGTCTCGCCGTCCAGGTTTGCCGTTTCGATATAACAGAGACCTTCGGGCTCGGAACTTGCGAGGAGAACTAGATCGGCCGGGAAAGGTTCCTCGGACTCGACTCTGACCACGTCGCCAACTGCCACAGCGTTCCATTTCGTTTCTGTAAAAGTTGAACCGCGTAAAACTCGCGCAATGGAATTATTAAGAGCATTGTCCGCCACTCTTCTTCGGTAATCCTCCACCAATTCCTTACCAGCAGACACCAGAAGCACGACGGCCAAAGGTCCAATTGTCGTATACCTGTTTGTAGGCGATAATCCGGGAATCTGCTGCAGGGCAGCCGTAAACAAGAAGAAGATGTTTGCAAACTTGGAAAATTGTTCAAAGAGAAACTTGGGTAAGAAGGTAGCGACATTGTACTTGGCGGTCGAGATGTGGTTGCCGACGTACTTGTTGGCGGCGTTTGCGGGGGGGTTGTTGAGGTGGATGACCCTTGGTCCCAGGGTCGAGGGATCTACCTTGCCTCGGCCAAAGCCAAACTTGAAGTTGCCCATGTCAAACTTCTTCCCCTTGGGCGGTTGTTGCGAGGCTCCCGCCGGACCGCCTCGATCATGGCCCGGCTCCGTCAGAGGCAAATCCATCTCCGAATAGCCCTGGCCCATCCCGAGCCGGTGCTTCATCTTGCCAAAAAACCCTCCTCCCAGAGTCAGCACGCTGTTCCGAGCCCTCGCATTGTCCCTGGCAGCGGAGGACTGCCCCGCTCCCCCAGCGCCGCCATGTTGATAGTACATGTCATCGTCGTTTGGGTAGTCGTCGAAGTCGTCGGCGTAGCGCGGGTAGTTGTCGAGCTCTGACGATTGGCTGAATTGATTATGGTGATACGGCCCTGAGCGATCTGCCGGTTGCGCCACCTGCGCTCCCACAGAGCGGCCTGCCGGTGGATATGACGACTCGGCTCCGACAAAGTCGTCGTAGGACACGGAGGGTCGACTCTGCGGGTCATGATCGTGTTCGTACGCTCGAGCCAGATCGTCGTCGTTCAGGGCCGACCGCTGCCCTGCGCTGTATATCGGCTGCTCGTTGTCCAGGTCGAGCAGGAGGTCGTCGTTATTTGAGGGCCCGCCATGGCGTCCTATGGGTTGTCGTCCAGCCATGCCGGAGGACAAGCGATGGTTAGGCGATCGAGATGTCGGAAAGGCAACGCATGCGGGATCGATGACGTTGGGGCGGCCAGCACGGGGAGGTTTTTGGTTGTTGTTGTTTTGTTGTTGTCGAAATCCAGGCGCTGGGGATGTGAAACTCGGCGGCTTAGTGGCAAGTCGTAAATCGGGTTGAAACCAGGTCCCGCGATATCGATAGGGTCTGCGCCGTAAGACCAGTGATCTGTTCCGTTCAGTGTTCCTTGCACAGCCTCGTTTCAGCGGACAAGCACCCGCTACGGTTCGTACCTGGTAGTGGGACGCTTGTCGAGGCTCAGGGCGCTCTACGTCAGCTTCCTAGCAGTGATTGGCAGCAGACAGAGGCGCAGTGAGGTGAAAGGGCAATCCTGGAGCTCAATCCAGCAGCCAGAAGGCGTCTTCGTAAGGAGCTAACAGAGTAATAATAGCAGCTACAGATCGCTACGCTCCTAAGAAAGATTTTTTTTTGGGGGGGGGCTTCTATTTTTTTTTTTCTCCTCTCTTTCCCCCCTCCCCAGGATTTGATACGAGACGCCTGATGCTCTCCACGCCAGTGGCCTGAAAGGGGGCCAGTGTTAATTGCTGTTCCAGCGTCTGTTTGGGAGACTACAGGCGCCTGAGCTGCTGCTGCTCCACTGCTGGGAGAACTTGGCGGGCCCACGTTCCAGCTCGGGGGTTCCCCCTGAGAAGGCGTCCCCTTTGCGAAGGTCTCTCCCCACCACAACTGCAGTGGCGAGGTACTTTGCTGAATGCCAAAGCCAAATTGCTGATACTTTGCGCAACACACACATCTTGAAACGGTGAGCTTGGGCACCCTTGGAATTCAAACAGTACAGCGGCCATACTGGTACGGAGTACCTGGTACCGCGGCCTCTTGCATCCACCACTGCCATCTCAGCCTCGCCACAGACATCAAACATCAAATTCACAAGGCTGACCTACGAGTTGAAGGGGGAAATAAAGCATCGAAAAGTAGTAATACCATCTTTCTCTTTCGGTTGCGCAACCCCTTGATACGAGAATAGCCTTCAAAGCAGACAAGATACGAACAGCACCCTAGACGCCGCCATGGTCTGTGGCAAGTGCCTAAAGCTCTCCAAGAGCACAAAGCTCGCGACCCCAGAGGTCAAGAAAAAGAGCGAAATGTACTACGGATCGCCGGCTTCTACCAAAGCGAGCGGCTCCAAATCAGCCACCCTGGGAAATACCGGAGTATCAAAGGTAAAGCAGCCTCTGTCCTCCTCGTGTCATCATTTCAAGCGTGGTGCTAACAACTTTCTCAGAGTAAGCTGCTATCTAAAGCAGCAAAGAACCCATATGCACAGTACTCAAGGTATGTACTGCCAAATATGCCACCACAATGCTTCACTTCGACTAACAAACGAGCAGCTCGTGTACTAAATGCAAAACCAAAATCACACAAGGCCATTCTTATTGCCAAAAGTGTGCCTATACTAGCGATGGTGAGCAATACCTATATCGTTTGCCGTAATTTTTTTTCCCCTTTGAGATGTTTTAGGCTCACATCACAATAGCTTGTCCCATGTGCGGAAAGCCAAACAAAAAGTCCAGCTCCAAGGCCCCAACAGTTGACGCATACAAAAACACGTTGAAATAAAGTAGCGCCATGGACCGCAGGTAAGCTGTCACTTCGGCGCATGAAACAGCACACTAGACAGAGAAAGTTTGAGGAGCGGTGAGCAAATCTCACCCAACGCTTATGCGTTATATCAAGACTAGGCGACATGCACGTTCGGTATAGCATTGCTCAAGCATATGGCTGTTAGGGCCCCTAATTCCGACAAGACAGGCGAAAATCATTAGGAAATGGTTACCCAGCAACCCAGGAGAAAAGGACAAGGCATAGTTGGCTTCAAGTCGTTAAAGGGTAATTTTTTTCGAGGGGGCATTATCTAGCGATACCTCCAATCCATAAACCGACATGGCTGGTACTACCTACTCAGTACCAGGTAGTTTTACTATACTCGAAACACAGGAAAGGCGCAATGGCAAACTCAGATAGTCACGCTGAAGGGGAAATTTCTTTTATTTCATATCTCATTCAATGACACAAACTTCTGGCCTACAACGCAGCCTTGATCGCGCCGTTCAGTGCCTTATTCAACCACTTTGCAATATGGCGGTTGACTTCATCGCTGGCTTGCGTCAAAGCCCAGTGCGAGGCGTCGACTTCCGCCCGGGTAAGGTCAGTGTAGGCTGCGTCCATGCCCTTGGACATGGACGGTGGCAGAGCTTTGTCATTGCTCGCGGCAATAAACAATGCAGGCATCTCGAATTTCAAGGGGGGGCCGTTCTTCGCCCGGGGGATCTCGTCTTTGGCGTTGATCTCCCGCATGCGGTACCAGTTGAGCGGGCCGCGCATCTCAGGGGTCTTCTGCAGCGAATATTGCTCGACGTAATACTCCAGCTCGTCTGCGTTCAGGAGCAGAGGTGCTCCCAGCTTGTCCAGGTTATCAAAAATGATTCCCTGGCTCGTGATAAAGCCCGGCTCGTCGTTGGGGCCGCGGCCGCCGTACATGGCCCTGAAGAAGTTGCGCAGCTTGTCCTTGCCTTGAACGTGAGCCTGCACGTCTGGGCCCTTGAGCTGCAGCTGGTACTTGAAGTTGGGCAGGCCTCCCGCGGCGATGATGTCCTCGAGGCTGGTTAAGTCGGCATTCAGGGGGTGAAGAGGAGTGCAGACGGCGAAGACGGCCTTGATCAGTTCGGGGTAGTAGTAGGCGAGTCGCCAGACAACAGCACCGCCCCAGTCATGGCCTCCAAGGACGATCTGGCCTTTCTCGCCGACATACTCGCGAGCCAGCTCAACAAGGTCAGCAGAGGTGTTCTTGAAGGAGTATTCCTCCAGGTCCTGCGGCGCATCGGTTCCGGCGTAGCCAACCATATTGGGGGCAACTACTTGGAAGCCCAGGGACATGAGGTAGGGGATCTGGTTGCGCCATCCAAAAGCCATATCCGGCCAGCCATGGACAAGGACAACAGTGTCAACCTTGGGGCCTTGCGGCTCGCCGAGGATGTAAGAGTATGTCTTGCCACGGATCTGCTTGGTCAGATACTTGACCCGAGGGTCGTTGGGCTTCAGCTTGCTGGTGTCCATCTCGCCCAGCTGGTAGTTACAGCAAGGGCGTATTTGGCTATAGCAAAAGGTATTTGTTAGCATAGAAATCCATTGCGGAAAGGGGAGGGCAATCCCAGTCCAGTTAAATACCCACGACCATGACACAGATTGTTCTAGTTATACAAGCCTACTTACTTTGAAGCTTGGCAACCTTCAATGAGGGGTTCGCGTATTACCGAAAGCTGTCACCAAAGCTCCTCGATTAGAGCTGTAAGACAAGGCTATTTTAAGCTCAACGCCAATAAGTAATACACTATCGCATACATACGCAGATAGAGTAAGATCTTAATTAGCCTGCAATATATGCTTTTGCATTCTCATCATCGCGTCCAGAGCGAAGGAATTAAGTAGCATCCCAGGAGCCACCCTCCACAGTGAGCCTCGGCCGGGGCGGTCATCACCGACACCGTTGCGGGGCACATCGCAAAAGGGTTACGCTCCGTGCTACTTGCCATGAGCAGAAACAGGGGGGGACATAAACCGAGGCTGCGCTCATGATTAGTCTTGACGATCTGCTTAGTTCAATGTGGCCTCGAACGATTGGCTTGATGGCTGCCAAATGTAAGTGCGGAATTCCGTATTTCCTGATGATCTGATGATGGGGGTGTTATGCTATGGCGACCTAGGGAGGTAGGTGGTAATAGCTATGTGCTCCATAGTTGCTTTCATGGCCGCTAGCGATTGAGACGTCAGGCATCAAATAGGTAAACAACTGCCGGAGCTACGGGGCATTTTATGCATACGCCCAACTCAAACACTGTCGACTGAATGGCTCTATCAACGCTCACCCAGGGTATAATCTCTCTCTAGTATTTAGTAACAACAATAGCTGGTTGTTTTGAGTAACGTTGCTTCAGCCGCAGTTACTGAGTGATACTAATGTTCAAGCTCGATTTTTTTTTTACTGTGCGCATTGCTCGTCTTTCGCGCTCTCGCTTCACATATCTCTCTACCTACAGCAATATTCGCAACCTCCATAGTAGCCAGCTATCCACCCAGTGGCGTAGCTTGCTGGACCTAGAATTAAGAATAATCACAATGAAAAAATAACAAAAAGGTATCACATGGCCTCCAGTAATTTTAAAGGAGGGGGAATCATATCGTAGAAATCGGGGTCAGTAAATCACCATGTCCTCCTCGCCTTCCTCCAGGTCATCACCAGACTCATCGTGATGTCCCCTGTGCATGTCTTGGGACACTCTTCGCTCTTGAATGTGCGGCTTCTCGGCGGTGCGGTGAGGGCTCTGGACAGGGCTCTCGCGCTCTGGCACTCTCGTGGCAACAGGTTCATCAGGGGTCACACTTGTTTGCCTTATCGGGGGACCATACCGCTCAATATGTCGTTGTTTCCGAGCCTTGAATTGCTCGACCTCCCTCTCCACCGATACTCTCGCCCTTTGGATCTGGTCATCGATGGTATCTTTTTGGGCTGGCGTGGTTTTCCATGGTAGATAGAACTGTATACCCAATGTCAGCGTATTGTTTTGAACAAAGCGAGTGACCACTATGATTCGGTTCGTTGATACGTACAATGGCGGGTTCTGACCTTGTCCGCAAAAACCTTGCCATAGCCAGCCGTTTTTCGTGCTTGTTTTTCATCTATCGTCATTGCGAATTAGAAGAACGTTCGTACAGCATCACGCCCATCTCTCCTGCAATTGTGGTGCGGCTCTTACCACTTCCTCATCAAACGCAATCTGTTCCGTCATGCGGACCAGGCGCAGCTTCTCCAACTTCTCGGCTCTCTTCTGGTCATCTTCGGCCCTCTGCTTCTGTATACGGTCATGCTGTCGGCGCTCAATTTCTTGCCGCCTCTTCTGCTGAGACGTGTTAGATGTCTGGCTCAAGGTGCTCATCAAGCCGCCAAACAGCCGTTTCCCGCGCTTCTTCTCTTCCTGCATCGCTTGTCGGCGCCGGTCTTGGGTCACATCCGATGCCGCCACTTTGTCGTCGCGGTGATGACTGGGTGATGGTGACCGTTTTGAAGCTGCAGCATCGCCGTCGTCGTCGTCGTCATCGTCATCATTACGCTTCGCGCGCTTAGGAGAATCGTCGTCGGGGCGTTCGTCTTCGGCTTTCCTCTTCAGAGATACGTCTTCGGCATTCTCTGGTGCTGAACGGTCCTCGTCAGTTGGCTTCGGTAGCCCTGCCGACACCACACTTGAACGTTTGTCCTAATCAGCTTCCAAGCCCTGCGATAATGAGCAACGCAAATACCTACCTCTCTGACTCCCCCATCGTAGCCATTGTCGTCCCGCGATGCAAGTTACCTCATCAAAGAGAGCTTGCTACGACGACATGATATCGGGACCAGACTCGAAGCTGGAACTGATGCGAAATGATTGGCTTATGCTGGCTATCGAAAGTTGTCAAGGCTGAGTAAGAAAGCTTGCCTATAGCGTGGAGGTTCCTCGACCAATTGGCCCCCACTATGGAGCTGTTCTAGCACATGATTGGCCAAGCTCACGAATTTCGCCTCGGATTCCATCCAACGTCACTGCAAGGCTGATGAGAAATCCGCACGCCTTTTGCCCTTGCAGCTCTAGCCTTCGGGAACCCGATCTGAGGTGCATTAAAAGTTGTTCTTTTCGCCTTCTTTCAAATCAGCTTTGTCCTCCTCATCTCTTCCCAACCAACACACATTCAGAACACCGCAAAAACTCCCCTTGCCCACCATGTCTCGCCATCATCCGTAAGTCCATTCTCTGCACCTCCCTTTCGCCATTCCCCAGACAAAGGCGTCTCACTAACCGCCCTTTTCCTCTCTGCAGCGATCTCGTCATGTGCCGCAAGCAATCCGGCATCGCCATCGGCCGCCTCTGCGATAAATGCGACGGCAAATGCCCCGTCTGCGACTCCTACGTCCGCCCCACGACCCTCGTTCGCATCTGTGACGAGTGCAGCTTCGGCAACTACCAGAACAAGTGCGTTGTCTGCGGCGGTGAGGGCATCTCAGACGCCTTCTACTGCTACGAGTGCACGCGCCTAGAGAAGGATCGTGATGGGTGCCCCAAGATTATCAACCTAGGAAGTTCGAGGACAGACGTATGTTTCCCTTTTCTTCGCTCCCCTCGCTCTCCTTTACCCACCGGCTATATCACGTCGTTGGGCAAGTTTGTGCATATGCTAACCTACCTCTGAATACAGTTATTCTACCAAAAGAAAACGAATCGGCAGGCAAATTACTAGCCAAGCGGTGGCCCGGGTTTGGGCAGGACAGCAGCGGTGGAATATTGAAGAGATTTTTATACGTCTTTGGAATTGTGTGTTTACATGGACTGGAGTTGATGGCGTTGTGAAAACGGTGCATCTTTAGCAGCCTGTTTAAATTCTGCGACTTCCTGCTCTGACAAACACAGGTGATGACGATATTCATCGGCACACCTTACAGCGAGATACTTGGGAGACTTCAAAGCTTATACATAAGAAAGGCATATTCATCATAATTATCGTGTCCGCGAGGACGTGGGACCGCAGTACAGTTAATGCCAGCTATCCAAGACTAAAACTCCGTCTCATGCAGAGAAAAATAGAATAATACAAAGAAAAATTATAAATTGGTGTACAATCCCAGCATCCACGTTCCTCTCAAATATAGCTTACTTTGGTTCCCATTCCCACCGTCGCCGCAATTTTTGCCCAAGACGCACCCAGAATTTGCTCTATACGCTGTCGCGTAGCTTTATGGCCAAGCATAATGAGCAGTCCCATGGTAAAGACCATTAGCCTCATGATAATAGCCGGGTTGCCTTTGACAGAGCTAGCGAGACTCTCGAACAATTGTCGAAAGCGGGATAGGATTAAGGTGGCTCGGGCTGCGATGGTCATGGGTCCAGCCGCTGCAGAGGATGCTGCAGCTTTAGATCGTGACTTGCCATTCGGACGTGGAGGGCGCGCGACGCTGCTTTGGGGTGATCCAGGAGGCTCGGCTTTTCCTATCCCGCTAAAGCTAGGAGTTTGCTCGATGCCGTAGTCACCTTCGCTGGTCTCTCGGGTCTGTCGTTCCTCGTCGAGCCGTTTCCGCTCCTTCTCTTCGTTCTCAGCCTTTAGCCGCTTTGCCTCGGCAATGTCTTTCTGCAGCTGCTCCTCCTGCCTCTGGCGCTCTTCCCGTTCCAATCGTTCCTGTTCCTCTTGCTCTTCCTGCAGGCTCTGCAGGGCTTGAAGGAAAGCCTCTCTGCGCTCCTCATCAAGGACGGCGCTCACGTTGATAAACTCGCGAGCGTAGTCCCACTCGCCATTCTGGGGGAGAACGTGGAGAGTATAGAGCTCCAGAAGCTTGACTCGGGAATTCAAATCTCCAGGGGTATTCGCGCCGTTGGATCTTCTAGCGGGGGACTGGTAGCGGCGCGATGGCGTCGCGAAGTCGTTCAAGTCCAGATTGGGAATGTTTGACGAGGCCAGATAGTTTTCGAGCATCTTTTGGTTCAGGCTCTGGTCACGGGCATGTGCGAGTAACAATGTCGCCCTATCGTCTCCATGGTTAGTAGATGGAAATGAATTAGTGCCACGCAATACCAGTTTCAACTCACAGATTAATGACCACGTCGGCGTCAACATCTCCATCCAGACCGTGGTATCCATTCTTGACCACTTCCTCCCAGATGGAGCCGTCTCGCACTTTGGTGCACAGCGCTCGCCACTCCTGATTACCAAAGGCGTCCTTGCCCTCCTCAGGCTCCAGCTCGACAATCGCATTCAGAAGGGTCAGGTATAGACTCCAGACCTTGATCCTGGTCCCTCGCGAGGACTTGGTCACCGGAGCGGGCTCGCCATCATCGGCAGAGCTGGGAGGAGTGATGATGGGACGCAGCGTGCTGAGGGCCTCGGGAAGCCGACGCGTCAGGAACAAGGTCGAGGCTTGCCTATACGTCTTGGACACGGGCGAAATGCGTTTGGATCCGGAAGACGACAGGGAGGAGATGGACGAAGCAAGCAGGCCATTTCCAAAGGACTCGTTACTCGACGCCGCCGGGTTGAACGAGGCAGTGTAGGAGCCACCGTACGACATGGCGAACAAGGTGCTGCGAACGCTTCAGCACCAACGCGATGTCCCAGAAGAAATGGTGGAGATGACGGCGTTGGCGATGGCAGTCAGGGTGGACGGATTCGCCAATTGATAAACAAGAGCAGTAACGGGGCGCAAGCAAAAAAGGCTGGGTTGAAATAGCCCTATCCCTATGCCATGCACACGCTCTGCCCTGAATTCAATGAAGTTAAAAGGGATAGAGAGGAAAGGAGACGGAGAGAGCAAGCGAGATGTCAGCTCAGCTGGTGATGATTCAGCTGTCAAGCTTCTTTTGTTCAAAAAGGTCGCGCCTCAACTTTGGCCAAATGACCTGCATGCCAACCACTTGCGGCCGGCAGGCGGTGGGCAGACCAGCTTTTTCCCAGCCAGTGGAAGGGCCAGGCTTTTAGCCTCGGCACCTCCAGAAGGGAGCGCAGCAGGTTCCACACCCAACAGCAGAGGGAGGTCAACCGAGGCCGGCTGGTGATGGCGGCTGCTAACCGCTACCTTGCTCGGCACGAAATTCGCTATAGCGCTTCGGTACCGCGCTAACCTCTGCTACCCGATCTACATCGCAGGTCGACATCTGATCTCCTCTAGCAGGGATCGGTCGTCTAATTCCGGAGATGAAGAGCCTTTTCGAGAAACCCGCCATATGCATCGTGCGCTTCTGTGCGTCCGTTCATTTCAAGGGCTGCCGCGTGATGGGATGACGGTGTCTCGGCAGGGGGACGCGTGAATGCGCTTCGAAGAAAAGGCCTATTTAGCAGCTTTACTTCGTTTTGTTGAGTTGCCAGGCCTGTCACCCGTGTCAACCCTGGAGTCGCATCTGCATTCGGCAATCCCTAGGCTCAAGCTGCGCCTTGTCTCCTTGTTCCGTGCTATTATGCGAGTACGAGGCGGCGGCAACATGTGAATTAGCATAGCTTACGGCACCGGTTTTTTTCCTTTTTGGAGCCAAATTTGAATTAACTTGTTCATAAGCTTCGTAGTATCATGAGCCACCTCTATACCTGGAAAAAAAGAAAAAACAAGAAGAAAAAGAAAGAAAAAATCCCCCAAACGCCCATAGTTTACATGTAGCCCTACATTATCCTAGCGCTCCTTCAACCACTTCGGCTGGCGCAAACAGCTCTCAGGATTCATGTCCTCTTCGCGATCTTCGCGGTGACGCTGCCTCGACATCCCCAGGTTTCCTAGAGACAATGATGCTGTCCTCTCTGTCTAACAAGGAAGTCGATGCCCCCAGGAGCTGATCCTCCCGTATCCAGCCGGCCTCAAGCGCAAAGCATGCAACATCAGCCGCACATCCAAATGAAGGTACATTCTTAGGAGCATCTGGGTTTAGATATTTCCACAGCTCTGCTGTGTCCTTTTTGAACTTTGTGAGCTCTTTCTTGTTGCCTTCGAAGTGATCAACCATGTACTCGTACGTATAAGCCAGCCAGAGCACATTGGTGTAAGGAACATATGCATCCCAAGAAAGCGGTCCATCAATGCCCTTTGCATATGGGACATGGTGAGCTTCTGGGGGAAGCCAATCTCGGTCAGCTCGAAGCAGGAAAGATCGCATCTGCCGATAGACTTTACACTGCGGATTGCAGGTGCTGGTGAATAGACTGAGATCTCTTTCTAGGTCGTACACAATGGGCAGAGAATCGTTAGACGTCAAATCTTCAGCTCGCGAGAGACCATAGTCCAGGATTGTAATTTCTAGGCCTGAATAGCCGAAGAATCCATCCGCCTTGGAATCCCTCTGCCGCGGTGGGCGAGCTTGCTTGACGCAGAGATTGCCCTCATGCAAGTCACGATGCTATGGATCGTCAGCGCGATGTTGCTATAACGTCAAGTGAGAGGTGGATTGACACTAACCTCAAACATGGCAACTTCCTCAGCCCTTGCCAATGCAATCGCTTCCAACAGGAAAATATCCCACAATTGATCGACACTGTCCAATTGCCAGTTCTCCAAAGATTTCCCTGCGTCTCCCAGTTCCACGACTAGGAATTTCGTGTCATCCAAATATCGGCTTGGTGACGGGTAGTACTGAGCCCTGCCTGGATCCTCTCTCTTCATCTTCTTCTGGACTGCTTGATGAGTCTCTAGAAGCTCTCTCGATGTCTTGCCCTGAACAATGTATCGCTGCTTGTAAACGGCGAATCCTGGAACGTCGGCCAGCCATTCGGAAATCTGCAGTTCATTATTGACATCTCCTTCCGAGTGTGGCTCTTCGTCGACAAGGCCAGACGCTACTTGCGCCTTTGTTAGGGCTTTGATTGGTGAAGGTAGCCGAATAGCCTTGATGATGCTCGTGCCTCGTTTGTTGGTGATACGATAGACCTCTGCGGATGAAGCCTCGGCAATTTTGACTATCTGATCTCCAGGAGGGCAGACATCACCCCAGGTAAGAACTCGTAAGGCCTGTTCATCCGTTGTGGAAGAAATATGCTTCTTGACTTTGCGTCTTGAATCGGCCTTGCTTGCCTGTATTTCCTTCTTTTTGGGTTTCTTTTCCTGATCTATGTCGATTCCGTCCTCTAAAACATGTATTTCTTCTGTTGGAACGTCTTCTTCAATGATAGCCACCTTGAGCCCCTTAACAGAATCCTCCTTGAGCTCGATCCCATCAAGGCCCTCAGGCTCGCCCACCACAATCGATGCATCCCTTTTTGCAGACTTTTTCGTTCTTCCCTGGCGCTTGGGGCTCTCCTGCAGTTGAATTTCAGATAGCCTTTTCGTTAAAGGGCTGACCTGGTCGTCAATTGGTTTTGCATCTTGCTTGGCGAGTGGCTCCCGAACCGGGCTCTGGACCAGCTCTGCAAACATCCGTTCCGCCTTGGATTTCTTGGACTGCTTGCCATATTGACGGGTAGCTGTTACGCGTGTCATTTTTGCTCATTTTTCACTACGCTTACGTTCTCAATCGAATGAATGCGCGGTGCTTCCACTTATTGACCTTGACGCTCATGTCAGGCTTGAAGTCCTGTCGCAACGTTGGCTAGGCAACAGCGGCTAGGTCCCCCTTGTGTTAGTCAGCCGGAATGTCCGCAGGGCTCAACGTCATATGTGTTCACACGACAGAGTCAAAGGCATTGAAGCTCGCATTGTCTCATCTCATCTTTCCTTTGATCTTTACGAGCAGATACCGATGCGCTCGAATTGAATAAGCTCGAAATGGGAAATATCTAATCTGGTGTCTACAGCCAAGCCGCGCTAATTGGCTGTAATTACACTTGTACGGAGTATGTACAAGTATACAGTAGACTGGTGTTGGGGAGGCTAAGCTCCCGGAGAAGTACATGGGTTAGGAATAGCATCTGGTGGGAAAGGACATCAACATAATTATCGAATTGAGCAATTGGAAGCAAAATAGGTAAATTATTGAGCTAGATTATTCTTATAATACAATTCACTCACACATTTACGATTCACCATCAATTAAAGCTATTATTTGGTATCGTCCCGCGTACCTCATTTTGCCCAAAAGAGCTCAACCAACCACTAAAGCCC
>PXNZ01000769.1:0-44715 GCA_003012085.1 Trichoderma brevicompactum
ATATATATATATATATATATACTCTCTGTATATGAGAGAAATGACATATAAAAAAAAAACGTAACTAATGCTCAATTGCAAAAGTCCCTTATTCTCTCCTTCCATTTTTTTTTCACCATAATATCTTCTTGCTAGATAGATTCAACGCTTTGCGTTCGCTACATATACATCACACTAGAATAAAAATCGCAATCCAAGCGGCTCCATCATGTCGAAGCGTACCAAAAGGATCTTGAGTGCAATTTTATAGCTGCTTCATAGATTTCACATCCCATTCCAGACAGTCTTTCTTTGGCTATCCTTTCTTATTTTGGTGTCCCTAATTAGACATCATGTGGAGAGAAGAGAGAAGCCCATCCAAAAAAATATATTGCGCCGAGATGATGCTAAGGCAAGGGGCCTGATGAGAGGATGTAGATACAAGGAGTTCAGAGGGTTAGTAGCATGGTGGCGGATCCTAGACGCCATATGAAGGGTTCGGGGGCAGTCCATAGTTTTTTACTTGTCTCCGGCTCTGACCTCGCACCTCATCAGACGCTGACTTTTGGGGAGCTCCTTGCGCCGCAAAGGAGCTGGTTGGAGGAGCCGGCCTGACAGGAAGGTTGAAGGTAGTCGCATTAGAGGAAGAGTGATGGGAGCCGTCCGAATAGCCAGACTGCTGCGGTATCGAGTTTGTAGTAGCACCCCGTTGTCCGAGACTTGGATGGGCAGGCCGGCTAGCCCCAGCACCATTTCGCGAGGGTGATCGATTCTGCGTGGGCATTTGGTCTCTGGGTGAAAAGATTCCCGCTCCGGCAATCGGAATATCACCAAAAAGTGGAGTATCGAGCGGCGGCTCTTCATTATTTCGCGACTGTGGTGACGAATCGCTGGATCGGAGCAGGTCGTGGGTGCCACTAGGTGAAAGTTGCGGCACAAGATGAGACTTGCGGTTGTCCCTCTCCATGAGGCCAACAGCCCACTCTCTAAGGTCTACTGGCGTTCTCTTGGCAGCCTGAACAAATGGATCTCGATCCTGTGAAGAACCTCAGTCAGAGTTTCTAGAGATGACACATAAGACAAGGAAAACTTACAAATAATTCCTGTGGAGTAGGTCGCTTCTCTGGCTCCTTGAATAAGCACTTCTGAACCATATCCTCCAGGATGCTGGGGAAAGCATCGCTCTTGGGTAGCTTTGGGGCCGGTTCATTGACAATCTGCTGCAGCAGATCCAAAATGCCTGCCGGGGCGGATTCGGCATCGTCAATGTGCTCGCTTGCATTGAACGGGAATTTGCCAATGGCAAGCTCCATGATCGTCAGGCCGAAACTCCAGACGTCTGACTTGACTGTATACTTCTCGCCTTGGATTCGCTCGGGCGCCATGTAGGTAGATGTGCCAACGAAGGTGTCGGCAATGGAGTTGATAAGCTCTCCGGATACACCGAAATCACATAGCTTGATAGAACCGCGAGAATTGATCAGGATATTTGACGGCTTAATATCTCGGTGCATAATATGGTGCTTCACGTAGAGATAAGTCAACCCCCCAAGGGTTGCCTCCGCAATCTTACCCAAAACATCCACGCGGATCGGGCCAAAGACTCTCGAAACCCTATCAAGTGCACTATTCGATTATTGGGGTCAGCCATGCGCCTGGGCTACCAACTAATGTCGCATTTCGGATGCATAAGAAAACTCACCCAACATCCATATATTCCATACACATAATAACATCATTATTGTGATTCAAAAAGGCGCCGTAAAATGTAACGATGTAGTCGGAGTGACATCCATGCATAATTTGTAGCTCTCGAACAATCCGTCTTCGCATTTCCTTCTTGGCTTCAACGTGTATTACCTAGGAATTCGGTTAGCTCAGATGCCTCAATACAAGCACCCAAGAGGGGTTCGGGGGCGACAAGATTAGGTTAACGTACCTTCCGGGCCATGACAGTACCCGTCGTCAAATGCCTGACCTTGCTAACGGTGCCACCATTACCCGAACCAAGTTCTTTTATGACCTCAAGCTCTTCTGGCCTCAGGTCAAGCTTGTATTCGATGCCAATTTCCAACTGCTCCTCTTTCTCTCCATTGTCTTTGTTAAAGTCGGAGCCACGTCTACTCGTCTCGGCTGTTGGCGGGGGACGTGGTGCTGCTGGCGTCAGAGCAAGGCCCTTGACGTTTTTGCGCTTCATAGTGCGCGGAGCGAATGGATCAGCCATGTTGGGCAGAGAGTAGAAACACTAATGGGTAGAGATGTGTAGGATTGGCGATGATGGCTGGCACAAAGAGGCGCGGGGCCGAAGTCGATTAGGGGGCTCAGGTTCAGACCAGCTAGACAGTAGCCACAATGCCAAGTTGCGTCAAAGGCAGAGTAAAAGGCGGACAAAGCCTCGCTATCCAAAAGGCAGTGCTCACCGAGCAGATCGCGGGTGGAAGCCCAAAGCCTTGCGCGTAATGGGAGGATGCAAGTGATGCGTAGCAGCCGGCCGGAATAGCGCAGCCTGAGGAAGATTCTTCGTGAGGTCGCTGGCGATCGGCTTTGAGCAGGTCAAGGCTGATTCTAATCCTGCTCGGATGGTCACGCAGTTTAGACAGCAAACAGGAGAGACAGATCGGGAACGAATTCGAAAATGCCTCTGGATGCCCTTTCGCTTCTCCGCAGATTAGAGGACACACCCTTCGAACTCGGGTGCTTGCCGTGGGGATGTTTACAGGTGGTACTTCGTACTCCGTATGAAATAGGTTGACAAGAGGTTGCTACAGGCCAGGCCAAGGCTAATTAGTGGTGCTCAGGTAGCTCGCTGCAGTGGTCAAGTGTGGGGTCCTGCAGAGATAACGTGATCCCGGGCTTTTTTGGGGGGGAGCAAGAGTGCAAGCTCAGGCCAACGGACAGCGGTCGAGAGGTATTGTCGCTGGTTGGCGTTGGCTCTGTTAAATGTTGTGAGCTTGAGATGTTGGATAAATGAAGAGACGGCTGGATCTTTATCAGTGCCCAAGGAGACCAGTCGTCAAAATCAGGACATTGGATGAAATCCCGCGCCAGGAGAATTTCTCCAATCATGCTGTACTGGCTTCTATTTTTGTAGCCAACGGCCACACCCCAAGATTCTTAGGCCCATGATTGATATGCACGTTGCCTGTTTTGGCGCCCCCAAGAGCCACCAGCACCAACCCCTAAGTTGCTGGCCTTGGTTTAGGCGCCGGGGCCTAGAACCCCCTATCATAGCAGTGCCTGTTGCAAAATGCATCACATCACCCACTAATCCGTGGTCCGAGTATTCATCGCCAAATGCTCCAACGAGTCACGGCTTGGGAGAGAGCTTTCGTCGCAGGCCAGCTCTGCTCGTCAGCGGGTCTCGGGTCAGTCCCGCGCGCACCCTAGTGAGCGCCGGCATGTTTGGAGATGTTTGAAAGATGGGGATGCCTCATGTATATGAAGTACAGAAGGATGAAACTCAGCTAGGATGCTAACGCTCCTGAGCCCGTTGGACCCTCGCCAATCATGCGAACCTAGAACTAACACCGCCAAGGACCTCCAGACTGTCCAGCAAGCGCATGCGCATGGCATCAGACGCCTAGCGTTGACCCTGCCGTGTGTAGGATGATTCAGGTGAAAGCACGGAGTGCTCCGTCTTCATTCTCCTTTTTAAAGGGTACCAGCAGTTGTTCCAGCGCCGGCGAAAAGATCAGCCCAGAGGGCACATATGCCGTCTCATCACCCATAAGCTTGGCCTGTATGGCCATTGCCCTGCTATGCCCCCATGACGTAGTGTTACGAAAAGCCGTTTCAGCGCAATTACCCTTGGCATGACCTGCCTATTGCGAGGCTGCCTCTCACAGCAACAAGTCGTTGCCGCTACTTGTACGGAGCATCATCTTTTGAGTCCGCAAAGTATCCATTGAATAGAGATATCAATCGTTGCGTTGGGATAGTCTACTGGTAGATCCAGCAACAACTGCCAAGCCCAGTGATCGATTTTGCAATCAAGTTACTTACAGCGGGCTATAGTGGACTACAGTACTAGGTCGTAGCGGCCAGCAGCGCCTAATAGCCCTAAGCCCCAGCGCCTAGCGAAAGTACTCTTTTTCAAAGCACTCATAGCTCTCTCTCTCTCTCATCCCAATATCAATAGTTGGTGTCAGTGTGGGGTCTTCAATCCGTCTTCTAATTTAAGTCTCCGGCATCCGCCATCTGCGGGGCCAGCGTTTACAGGCGTGCTAAGGTGCTTCGTATCCGACCTGCAACTCCACACTGGCTGTAGCATCCAAAGCTGAGGCCCGGTCTTGAAGCTAGAGCGAGCTGCAGTATATCTGCCGTTTCCCGAATGTACGGAGTGGGGAGCATATGTGGTCATTGACCTTGTGCCGACTTGGCTGCATGTGTCCCCTATCTGTACTCAGAGTATGTAGGCGTCTTGTTCCTTAGGGGACCGTTATAGTGCCATATACTGCAGTTATGTTAGATGATGGCGGCTGAGCTAGGCGTGCAAACGTAAAAACCCGATTGCTATATATTATGCTATTATGAGATATCCTCTGATATCGGATACAGTCAAAAACTTCGCTGCTCTCTTTATTTCATTTCATAAGAGTAAGGACTTTATCGCTGGACTTTCTCAGGTGTTGATATGAAATTCTTTTCGCACTATGCAGCTGGCCGTAATTACATAAGCACCACCAAAGTTCGGGAAAATATAGTTCCATGCTACCCCTGTCACACGCGACACGAGGCTGAAGGTTGTCGCCGAGACTGCTCAAAAATTGAGGTTGACTTGTCAGGAGAGAAGTCAGCTAGCCTCATCTAGCTCTTCGACGGTCTTCACAGGAATCAGGTCTTTCTTCTCATATTCATCGAAAGTTCGTTCAGTCATCGGCTGAATTGCGTTATCCGCGCCCAATTCGGTCGCGAGTCTCTCGACCAAGCTTGTGACATCCGTACAACGCGATAGCGCCAGGCACCGGCAAGATGAGCTCCTCTATGCGCGATCTGATTTCGGGAGAGGCCGAGCTGGATGACGAGGAAGATGACGAATCTTTTGACGAAGAAACTGGCCACGAGCGTCGAAAGAAGCCTTCTGCCCACATCGACGACTCTAGCGAGGAGGAAGAAGATGATGATGATGAGGAAGAAGCTCGCAAGGTAATGCCGAAGCGCTTTCTACTGATGATATGATTATCCACTAACGCGACTAACTATCATAGATCCGCGAGGGCTTCATTGTCGACGAAGACGAAGAAGAGGAAGAGGTTGAGTCTGACGTCGATAGTCGGCCGGTAAAAAGAAAGCGAGAGCATCGGAATCGTGAAGAGGAAGAGGCTCTCGATGAAGAAGATCTGGAACTCATTGGCGAGCAATTCGGAGAGCAGCCAAAGCCCCAGGCACCAGTTAGTCTCGCATGGATCTAAGAATGTGGATTCAAGGTTTCGTTTCTGACACCGCAAATTTAGTCAAAGTTCAAACGCCTCAAGCGCGGCCACCGAGACGAGGACGATGCAACTCACGAAAAACGAGGCTTGGAAGAAATCTTCGCGGATGAAGATGAGGATGCCGGCGAACAGCGTGCATATGGTAGATCCGGCTTCCGTTCCCAAGTAGACGAATTTGAGGACTTTATCGAAGAAGATTATCCCGAAGATGAGGATGAGCGTATACGCCAGCAGGAAGATGCCGAAGTCGCCCGTCCTAGAGATCGGGGTGTCGGAGGAGTCGTCGATACCACGGGGCTAGACAAGGATGCTCTGGATGATATGGAGGCCATCTTCGGTAATGGCGAAGACTATGACTGGGCACTTCAGATGGAAGAGGAGGAAGAGGACAGAGAAAGAGAGGAGCAGGGCATCGAGCTGAAAGATGTTTTCGAGCCTTCGCAACTCAAAGAGAAGCTCCTCACCGATGAAGATAACGAGATTCGATTCACCGACGAGCCCGAACGTTTTCAACTCGACCGCAAGCCTTTCAAGAATCTGCAGCTCACTCCAGACCAATTCAAAGAGGAGGCTCGATGGATTACCAACCAGCTGTGGCCAAAGAAGGGCCTGGCCCAGGAACTCCAGGCCCCTTTTGGCAAGGCAGTTGGCAAAGTGCTCGAGTTTTTCATTGTTGACGAGGTCGAGGTTCCATTCGTGTTTCAACATCGAAAGGATTATCTCCTACACTCGAAGAAGATTCGGAAGTCGACAAGGGATGACCCTGATGGCCCTGATTACACGATCCAGTCGGATAAGCTGTTGAACCAGGATGATCTATGGAGAATTCTGGAGCTGGATATCAAGTTTCGTTCATTTGTGGAGAAGAGAAATTCACTTGAGAAGTCATTCGACAACCTCAAATCTATGGATGTCCAGGATGCCATGGTCGAGGAAATGATTCCCGAGGCCACCACAATGGAAGAGATTCAGGATCTGCAGGACTATCTGCAGTTCCAATACGCCAACAAGTTGAAGGATCTCGCGTCTCTATCTGGAAGCGTATCACAGACGAAACGTCCGGGCTCAAAATCTTCGCTCTTCGACCGTGTCCGCAACGGCAAGGCATACTATTTCGTCAAGGCCTACGGAATAACTGCCGATCAACTGGCAAAGAACGCCCTTCGTCAGGGCAGAAAAGTTGCGCCAGATGATCACGAACAATACCCGATGGATCTTGCTGATGGTCTTCTTGACGACAGCTTCAATACTGGTGATCAAGTCATGAATGCTGCTCGTCAGATGTATGCTGAGGAGCTCTTTGCCAGTCCCCGGATGCGCAAGTACTTCAGAGCCTCGTTTTACCAGGCAGCAGAAATAAGCTGTCGCCGTACAGACAAGGGCTTGCGAAAGATTGATGACACTCATCCCTACTACGAAGTCAAGTACATTCAAAATCAAGCAATTGCGGATCTAGTTCATCAGCCCGAGGTTTTCCTTAAAATGATGCGCGCAGAGGAAGAAGGCCTGGTAGAGATCAAGCTCGAAATGCCCCCACGGTACGACTTCCGGCGACAACTTTACCAGGAGTTTGAGTCGGAGAACTTTAGTGATCGAGCGGAGCAGTGGCGAGAGGAGCGCAAAAAGGTGTTGGATCTCGCCTATCCTAAGCTGGAAAAGATTGTCGCCAAAAACATCAAGGAAGTCATTCGAACGTTTTGCCAAGACGAAGTTCTCAAGATGTGTCGACAAGAGTTCTATCGCAAACTGGACCAGGCTCCCTACAAGCCCAAGGGAATGATCCTAGGTACTACGCCGCGTGTGCTGGTGCTCTCCAACGGAGGTGGTGATCCCACCCGCGACCCCGTGTGCTGGGCTTGGGTAGAAGAAGAAGGCCGTGTGCTCGAACAAGGCAAGTTTGGCAACCTCGGCAGAGACGAAACCCAGCGGGAAAATTTCGTCGAGCTTGTGCGACGGCGGCGGCCGGATGTCATTGGCGTCAGTGGCTGGTCATCGGATACGCAAAAACTGGTACGTGACCTGGAGGGTCTGGTTAGTGAGAAGGGCCTCATGGGAGCTGAGTTTGAGGATCCTGAAACAAACGACTACCGAACTGAGCTTCTTGAAGTCATTGTTGTGGAGGATGAAGTTGCACGTCTATACAAGGACAGCCCTCGTGCCATTGCCGAGCATCCTTCTCTCAACCCCATCACAAGGTACTGCATTGCCTTGGCGCGGTACATGCAGAACCCAATGAAGGAGTACGCTGCCTTGAGCAAGGATGTAGCGTCTCTTTCATTCCACCCTTGTCAAAACTTGCTACCTCCAGATAAGCTGATGAAATATCTGGAATCTGCCATGGTTGACACCGTCAACATGGTTGGAGTCAACATCAACGATGCTATGACGGACACCTACACAGCCAACCTCCTTCCTTTTGTTGCAGGATTAGGACCGCGAAAAGCTACAAGCGTAATCAAGACTGTCAACGCGAACGGAGGCGTAGTCAACACAAGAGACGAGCTGGTTGGTGATCCAGACAGCGGAAAACTACCAGTTGTTGGGCCACGTGTCTGGAATAATTGCGCCAGTTTTCTATATATCGAGTACGACGCGACGAATCCATCATCTGATCCTCTAGACAATACCCGTGTTCATCCAGAAGACTACGAATTGGGACGCAAGATGGCAGCAGACGCCCTTGAATTGGACGAAGAAGACGTCAAAGCGGAGACTGATGAGAACGGACCCGGAGCTATCGTGCGGAAGCTCTTCAAACAAGATGAGCAGGAGAGAGTCAACGAATTGGTGCTCGATGAGTATGCCGACCAATTGCAGAGGAACTTCAGTCAACGCAAGCGAGCTACTCTGGAGGCTATCAGCGCAGAGCTCCAAGCCCCATACGAAGAATTGCGCAGAAGCTTCGCTCTACTTACGCCATCCGATATCTTCACCATGTTCACGGGTGAGACTAAGACAACGCTGTGTGAAGGCATGATTGTTCCAGTCAACGTGCGTATGGTCAGAGACGACTTTGCCATCGTGAAGCTGGATTGCGGCATCGAGGGCAGGATAGAGGGCCACGAAGTATCGAACCGGGCGTCTGTCAAGGATGTTCTCAGTTCCGGGCAAACGGTGCAAGCTAAGATTCTTGAGATGAACTACAAGGATTTTATGGCCAAGCTGTCCATGCGGGAAGAGTCTCTGCGTATCCCCTACAAACCCCCAATCAACTTTGGCCGCGATGGCTGGGACTATGCCCTTGAGGCCGCTGACAAGGAGGAGCTGCGTGAGAAAGACAAGACTACAGGCAGGACTCAGCGTGTGGTAAAGCACCCCAACTTCAAGCCCTATAACTCAATTCAAGCAGAAGAGTACCTTGGATCACAGCCTCCCGGTGAGGTCATTATTCGACCTTCTTCGAAGGGCAATGATCACCTGGCCATTACGTGGAAGGTTGCCGACGGCGTTTACCAACACATTGACGTCCTAGAAATGCAAAAGGACACAGAATTCTCTGTCGGCAAACTTCTCCGAATAGGTGGCAAATACACTTATAGCGATCTTGACGAGTTGATTGTGGATCATGTGAAGGCCATGGCCAGGAAAGTTGAGGAGATGATGAGGCACGACAAATACCAAAACAGATCGCGCAACGAGACTGGTGAGTTATCTTCCGCCTATTTAGGTCTCCCCCTTAATGAGTATTATTCTAACGTTCACGCAGAGAAATGGCTCATCACTTACGTGGACGCCAACCCCAACCGATCAGCATACGCCTTCTGCATCGACACTAAACATCCGGGATACTTCTGGCTATGCTTCAAGGCGAGCAAGACGGCGCGCGTGATCGGCTTGCCCGTGCGGACTATCCCTCAAGGTTTCGAGCTAAGAGGATATCAATATCCCGACATGCGTGCCCTATGTAATGGCTTCAAACTGCGGTTCCAGAATGAATTCTCCAAAATGGGGGCGCGCTAAGAGCAAAGTAATGATAACCTGGACGTGGGCCTGGGTGCGGACATGGAAAAAGCGGAATCTAGGGGCTACATATTTAATGACTCGCGTGTGTTGATTATTTAGTATCATTGTGTAGAAAGTTGGGGTTCATTTGGCTCGACAGGACCTCGATACGAGACCTTGGGAGTGAAAATACTTTTCCTCTATGTGTTTATTATTGCGAGAACGCTGGGAGCTTGCAGCGAGGGGGTGGCATTGACGCGGAGCATTGTCCATGAAAAAAAGAATTAGAATAATAAGGAATTTGTTTTTTTGCTTAGCTCGACTGTCAGGTAGGAACCAGCTCGCTCTTATGGTGGTGCAGTAGGGTTGGCGATACAGAAGTGGGCACAACAACGCTCATGCGCGATACTGCATTTGACCTCGATCATGTAGAGGCTATTCACCTAGTTACGCTTGTTATTTATATATATGTCAATGGGCACTCCAAAGGCAGATGGCATAACAAAAAGTAAAGAAGCTCCTACTGCTCTATCGCAGATGTGGTGAAAAGCAAAAAGTTGAGCGACACCTGCAGGATTCGAACCTGCGCGTGCGAACACAATGCCTATGATACCAATTGATAGCAGGGCATCGCCTTAACCACTCGGCCAAAGTGTCTTCTGATTGGTCTATACAGGGTCTGCTAATGTCTCATATTATAAATCTCACGATCTAGATCAGCAATAGAGATGTGGAGACGCTCTAGTTAGAGAGTAAGCTTAGATACATAAGCACTTTAAGAGGTCTACATCGATAAGAGATGATAAGACACTTTGGCCGAGTGGTTAAGGCGATGCCCTGCTATCAATTGGTATCATAGGCATTGTGTTCGCACGCGCAGGTTCGAATCCTGCAGGTGTCGCTCAACTTTTTTTGCGCTCGCCATCCAATATCAGCTCACCCGATTCTCTTTTGGTGTTCACGAGTTTGTTTGTAGCCATTATGGTGTTGGCTTTTCGCCCTCTTTTTTAATTGTGGAAAAGTTTGTTACGGTACGCTGTAACTCGCACATCGATATATTACTTACACTGTTTGTTGATTTACTTTTCCTCCCAGATTTAATTTGGATTCCGTATATCTTGGTTTTTATCCGAAGAATGTTGATTTATAGAATCCACTGTTGTGAAATTCCCTTATTCGTTTCTTTCATTTAGTCATTCTGATTTTCCTAGACAAGAGTAGATTGGCTCTATGAGTATGTAGCTACCGCGCAAAATATGTTGACTAGTTGGCCCAGCTTCAATTTGGCTTGCCATTTCGCAATCCCTACCCAATGAGCCCTATGGTTTATTCAATTTTAATATGTTTCCTTATATTGTTGTAAATAGAACTAGTTCACTTTTTGCGTATAGAGCCTCTATATGAAACTCACAACCAGTACATCAATAACAGCATGAGGCCTATCGAGACTATTTACTAAGAATTACAAGGCAAGGAATGGGCCAACCGGATTTTCCATGCAATTTCTTACCCGGTAACTAGTCGTATCCCAATCTAGAGTGAATATACTTCTACTATAGCTCTGGTGCTTCCAGTTCCTCATGAAAATGATCTGCACGAGATAGACGAAGAAAGGGATTTAAAGAAGCTTTTCCCACCAGCAGAAATTATATTAACATAAATCTCCCTACGCTTGCCCACAATGCGGTCATAGTGGTGAAAGTAAAAACTCGGCTCTTCATTAAATTGTTGCTAACCAATATGGATCAGAATGCTTTTGAATGGCATAAGGAGCATCCCCCAAACGATTCGATTGTCTAGTCATAGATTACGTGGACTTTTGGGCTAACAGATCATACAGCCACCGGACGTTCGTCAAAGCATGATCCAAAATCAGTCGCGGAAGATGGAAACCTTGAGTATCCAGTCTCTCCTGAAATATTAGGTATATCATATAGTGGTAGGTTTTCGATTCATATCCTATAGCTCACATATAAATCGGCCATCGATAGCATTCGGAAGAATAATCTCACGGAAGTATACTGCCTTTTCACAGCTCAGCTCAGCAATTTGAAAATCACAGTGCTGAAACCTTCGGACACAGGGGAACTCTAAAGCATCCAAGAGAGTGACGACTCAGTTGGCCACAATATCGGTTTCCTATTAGTCACGTCGCCTGGTGTCGTCTCAAATTCCCGCCGGAGAATGATCCAGATTTTGGGAAGCATCAGCTATTCTGACTTTACACAATCCTTTCGCTCTGAGAAGAGGGGAGGGGGGGACTGAGCCCCGGGAGAGCATGTGGAAAATTCCACCCGGGATATTGGTAGGATTGCAATATGCAGTTTCCGACTTTGCTCGGGTGTCTGGAGGAGAAGGAATGGGATTGGCGAATTGATTATTCATAGCAGTTAAAGATTTATTTGTGAATCAATCAATCTAAGGTTTAACCAAGTTATAACCTATCAGCCTGTATCGTACAAGTATATAATATGCTGCATTTTCTAAGGTGTACTACGCTATGTGGGAGTAACTTTGGGTTTTTATCAACCCGTGTGTAAGAGGGAACAGTATATCCTCATCATCACAAACGAAGTAATGAGTTTAAAGAGAGAGTTAATGTATGAGAATATCTGAAACTTGTTAAGAGCAATTGACTCGATGTTGAAGCCATATAGCTTACTTTTGCTGAGCTTAATCTATGAAGGTTAACATAACCTTTGCAATCTCATTTAGATATTCGACCATATCTTTCTTCTCATGGCACCCCTCATTATAATCTATAGATAGACGGACGCAATCTCGCCAACTCGATAGACGAACAGACCTATACTCAAATTGGATGTCAGGGCCAGAATCTTTGAAGGTTTTATTGTTTCACGATGGTTAGTAAGGAAGACGTACACAGTTGATGCTGATTGATTGGAGAAGAATAATATGTCATCCACGTCAAGTATTTTCTCATTGGATCTAGAGAATAATTCACGAGGAATCCAGCGCTCATTGATTCCATCGCTTGTAAAAACCTAGCCATTATTAGCGGTGGGTAACTTGCATCACAGGAGACGTGGTATATTATTCGTGAATAACGTACTGGGCTTTCGACCTGTGGAATGGGTGCTGTTTTCTGGCTCCTAATAATCAGAATGGTTAGAAAAATAGCAGCTCTTAAGAGATTCCGACGGAGACATACATGGCTGCTAACACTGCTCCGAATTCCATGACTGGAACCGACATGGAGAGCTTACAAGGGGTTGCTAAATTGCTGGCGAAGCAATCCTTCGCAAGTTCTGTGGCCCTCTCGAGTTTTTGTCGAACTTCGTTTTTGCTAGATATGTCATTGATGGAAAGTTCATTGATGTTTTCAAATAAGAGAATGGCCGGGGTTTGGCAAGAAGCAATATATAGCTTCTCACCTTGTTTATAACCCTCCTTTAGATAACGTCGTCCATCTATGACGGATATGCTGCTAAATGTGGTCGTATTCTGTGTACTATCGCCTTTTGTCAATGCCAGTAATACCGCTCCTGTAGCTAGATGCGTGATACTGTGTCCAGGTTGAAGGCGAGTGCGAATGCCAGATAGAATCGACTGGCTGTCAGTCTCTGTAAAAGTATAAAAGTCTGTCTGTGGCCTTCCTGCTCTCAATTGCTGTGGTTTTAGACCCAAGTTGCTCTGGGAATGATTAGCGCACCGAATTTTTATAAAATATCTCTATTTATTTAAGAAGACATCGGTGGGAAATAACCTTCTTTTTCATGAGTGCCATGTGGTCATGCACAGTGCGGTCGAACCTGGAACCAGATAGATCCTGTTCAGAATCCATCAATTCTACAAAGGCAGGAGGTAAATTGGATATCGTCTGCTCCCAGTGAATGTGTCCATTTGTAGTGGGCGCATCACCGCATATCTCAGAGACTAGGTGTTGAAAAAAAAAAGTCACAATCTCTCGAGCGGCAATACCGTCAAATAGACAGTGATTGAAGCGGAAGAGATAGTGTACCTCGGAATTCTCCAAAGCAGAATCCAATCCAGATACGGGTGCAGAGATATAAATTATGATAGCTTCATTTCTAGCTGTAATACCAGATGCGCGTTTCTTCTCTTCGATATGATCTCGCATATCCATGAGCCTACATGGACTCGCCTCTGCATTCACGATGCTAGCTGCCCAATGACGCGCTTCGTTTAAATCTACTGGTGCTCGATATTGAAGCATGCATTTGCCCCGTCTGTCCCATGAGAGACTCACGGCTACTTGCGGCTGAGATGCTCGGAGTTGCACCAGTGAAGACTGAGCCATGCGTTCTAGGTCACAGAGAGTGACTACCCGTGATGCTACAGATGGAACTTGGAAGTGAACAGTAGTTGCAATGAAGAAGTCATTTTCGCCACGTCGATTGCTTGCTTCGATGCCAAACATAGCCTCAGTCGCGCAGGCTCGGCGTGCTCGTAATGTTGGGTCATTGGGGGTTGAACGCCAGCGGTATTCATCCAGTTTGATCGGGGGCATACTCCGTACCCGGGAAGCCATATTGAAGAAATGTATTGGCGGACGGTAGTAGGAAGGAAAATGGAAATGGGAGATACAGAGTTGGCCGACATTCCTGAGAGACTCTATTCATTGCAGGCAGTCTGACTTGGATCTCGGCTTACGACACGAATATTGCCCCTCACCGCCGTTATCACCTAACAGGGAGGCCATGTCTACTGTAGATACGCGGCGAAACTTGTATGTTACAATTTACCATTTCATGCCGTCGGAACGAAGGGTGACACCTCCTTGGGCTGGACCAGATAGATCCTGTCAGACTTGAGGCCTAAAGATGCATTCAAGCAGTATTGATCCCTCCCTGGAATTATATGTACTCGGGCTAATGCAACTTAGTACCAGCCTTGTCAGATACTCGCATCAGTTTAACCTCATCTAGATTAATACCGTTTCTGGGGTATAAAGGGGGTGGTGGTGGGGTGAAGGGGGTTGATGTAGGGTTAATTCTCCGTACACAGGCTTTCGTTGCACTCGGCCGAGTGTATTATGCAGCCTAAGGCTCATGATCTTATGCATTCCATCCATATTTACATAAAGGTAAAATCACGTACAGGGGAACAGCAGCAAGGCAACTACGCAACCAAACCTTGACAGAGAACCGAGTGCTAAGATGTTTCAATCCTTTACAATAATATAACGAGGAAGCTGTTATTTAGGTGATATAGCTAGCTATGCTGAAGGCAAACATCTACCCTCTGCGCCCCAAAAACTCAACAGTACCCAGAGTTGCTTATACTGAGCTCGTGACATGGCTAATCTCAATTTCATCCTTTACTACAGTTAGCGGTGGACTCATAGTGGAGAGAAGTTCTTACTTGTAAATCTCCAGGTTGAATCAACCCAATCACTCCAGTGCTCTGCAGTCGTGGATGATTCCTGACTAATGTACGATATTCAGGGGCACCTGGCCTGACAACATTATCGGCCGCTATGACTGCGCCCTTTTGCAAGAGGCCCAGTTCCTCACAGACCTTGAAATCTGCGACGTAGAGGTCCTCGACATGGTCCAAGAATAAAAAGTCAACACTCGTTAGAGTGCCTTCTTTATGTAGCTTCCGAAGAGATTCTTCTGCAGGGCCAGTGACCACTGTTACGATGTCGGAGAGCCCTGCAAGCTGGATCAACTCCCTGGCAATGGAGGAAAACTCGGCGCTCATCTCCAAACTCAAAACGCGGAGCTGTTGGTCTGGTTTGCCATTACGACGCATAGCATCCGCAAAGAGGATGGCTGAGTATCCCAAATAGCCACCCAGCTCGACGAGGACCTGTGGCTTCTCCTTGGCGACCAAATCGGATAGGATCCTAGCCTTGTGGCCGCCAACGCTGATAAGGAAGTCATGCTTGGCTGAAAAATCGTCGATGACCGAGAGAAGCTTGGAGGGAGAGCCTCTTATGCTATCGATATCTGGATGAGAAAGAATGAAAGAGAGCAGTCTCTCTTCGCGACCATCGTGAGACTAATAGAAGCGTATTTAGTGGTGTTTTAAAACTAGATGTACACTAATTGTAAGATCGAAGGATTACCTCGACGCCTGTCTCGATCGGCTTTCTCAATGAAGGATATTTCTCGAGCAATGCAACGATTTCCGGTGGGTGATCCATTTTGGGAGAGTTCGTAGTTGGGGTTACGAGCGAGTGTGGGAGAAAGATACGTATAGGCGAGTGTATAGGCCGGCCTCGCAGTCTGTGAGGAATGTTCAAGGAACAAGTGGTCGCCCTCCCTCCACTTTGCACTTAGCTCTCTTTTTCTTCTCACAAGCAGCGGTTTCAGTAGGACTTACTATAGTATGATGTCAGTTGAAGAAGAAGGCTGCGTGTATTTCGTATTCTGTGCAATCCTGTAAAGCTGTGCGGAGTCCCCACTGAGTCCGGGGTGTACCAGAAGAAATGTCTCACGTGCGACGACGAAAAGAGTTGGAATTGAAACAACCAACAACAACTGGACTGTCTATGCTGCAATTCCCCACTATACGACAGCGAATGCCGGTGAATGGACTCCGGAATTAAACAGTTTTATTTATGACAATATAGTATGGAATATAATTTTTTAACACGTAATGATAATTACGACGATCTGATATCAACGGAAATACAAATTTCGCTGGGCGAAGAGTTTCGATTAAGACAAGCATGTGGGTCAACGAATGGAAACCTTCAGGAAAAGAGAGCCCGCCATTTTGCCTTGACCGCAGATCTGCATCCTTGCATTTGTGCCCGGAGCAAATGATGGGTTGTGCTTACAAGTACTCCGTAGTGTGCCAATTACTGACACCCCCCGGCAACTGAGTCTGTAATATTACTCTTGCACAGGCGGTTCTAGTTTTTTATGTGCCGCCGCGGCCGCCACTGTTCGAGACTTCGCCAACAACTCGGCAATGATTGCGGGACTGCGGTTTACCAGGGTGATGAGACAAGGACGGTAATCCTGTCAAGCTGCATATAGACACCGGTCGGCAGGGTGCCACATAAATGACTTACACCCCGGCTGGGTGGCAATCGACACACCACCCCTGCTGCAGCTACAGAGAGTAAAGGGTGGGGGAAAGCTACGGAGCATGGTCGATCTATTTACGGAGTAATCCATACAGTCTCTAGAACTTTGAATGTGACGGTCCGGGGTGTTTCCGTTGCTCTGCTCACTGCCTCGGCACGCTCAGCATACCTCATACGAAACGGCATTGGTTATCCGAAGAGCTTTGGGCCCGTGGGGGCGACTGACATGGCACTGATTACCTTCTTCCGTCAAACTCCCCAGAACATCCGCTAAGATATTAATTATGCCAATTTGCTGATGGTAATGTCATCATTAGGGATTAAACTTGAATCCTATAATCCTTCAGTTACATATGATAATAAACCCTTGATAGAGCAAGCTGTGTGTTGCCTTCACTCATAGATGAGCAGGTAAGATTCTAATATCGGCATGATACCTCGTTCAGTTCAGACGCTATTAGATGATATGTTACTACAATTCCTGTGGCCCATTTTGGTATACTCTCTCGGTTCTTACCTGATTAGGTCAAGCCCGTTTACTACTATTTCTAGTCACGTCTGACCTTGCTATCTTCCTTGCCGCTTCCTCGCTCCTGTATTCCGTAATTGAACTAGCTTACCTTTGCATGCAGAAGGATGAATTAACTTTGGTTGTAGACTATGAAGAGTAATGTCTAGGGGATATCCATGTTTTACTATAGATTTTCTGAGTGAATGCTTATTAGCATGGATTATTCTTGTAATTATACAGTGTTATTTACATCAGCCTGCTTCTATACTAGGGATTACTCAATATTAAAAAGGTCTCCTCGAATCCGAGATTGTCGACGCCTCAGAGAGCATATCTAAACCCATTTGTTAAATCTTCCAACTCCAAGCTCCCAACTCCCAATTTTGATTTTCAATCATGTCGTCTATTAGCTCAGATTATGGCCTTCTCCTGATTGACATTCAACAGGGATTCAATCATCCAAGCCACTGGGGGAGGAAGCGCTCAACACCCAATTTCGAAGTAAACGTGGCGGAACTTCTGGCCACTTTCCGAGAAGTTGCGCCTGAGAACATCTTTCATGTTTGCCACCACTCGACACTGCCGCACTCACCATTGCACCCATCCAATGGGGCAGTCGACTTTCAACCCTATGCTACACCCTTACCTTCTGAACCGACCTTTCCCAAACATAAAAACTCGGGTTTCGTTGGCACGAACCTGGAAGCGGCTATCCGTGAACGCAAAATCACCACTCTCGTTGTCTGTGGTCTGATGACGGAGCACTGCGTCAGCTCTACACTAAGGCAAGCCTCGGACCTCGGGGTTGTTGATGGCGTTCACGGGGAAGACAGCAAAGGACGTATTCTGCTTGTCCAGGACGCAACAGGCTCTTACGATACGACCTTTGGAGGAAGGTATTATGATGCTGAGACTGTCCATTCAGTCCACTTATCCGGTTTGGACACCGAATTTTGTCAGGTAGTCAACTTGAAGGTTGTTTTAAGGGAATTGAGAGGCCAAAGGGAAAATAGGTAGAGTTAGAGGCACAGTTTGCTAAGGCTATGTTGGGACAATACCATAGCCCTTAGGAAGGTATTTAGTCAAGGCACATCACTTCCTGTGGTGATGCAGAAGAGGCCTCTTCCGCTTCTTCGAGGAATTAAAGTTGGTTATCATTGCGAATATCATGTTTGACAATCCGGGTAATGCCAACTGGCACTGTAACTGCGCTGCACAGCCTGGCGTTGGCCTACATCGCTAACATCCCTTATCTCACGTTTGGTATTCTCCATCACATGCTCTTGCTTCGTATTACTTAGTAATAGGTTTGATTATGTTGACCCATAGGAGCCCGTCTTTATTTAACGTAGTTGCACATCCCCGGTGTATCCATACTTCGATTGATTATTAACAGTGTCAAGGTTTTGTCCTTCACCATGGTGCATGTACTTCCATTTGCGCTACTTTGAGAACTGTTGTGTGGCACACCACAAATGCAAACGCATTCGTCAGGAAATCATTACCAGATAGAAATATTGCACTAATGTGAGATCCTCCGAAGAAAATACGAGAATTTCCTTCAATGATATCAAGGCATGAGCCGAAGGTGTGATCCTAGCCTGAGTGTTTTGATACCATATGGGGGCCTGTCTGAAGTATTACACCAAGGGTTTGTATCCGGGGTCATATCATAAGCATCATATGGCTTGTAGGGTTGGCCATGATGACCTTGTGGATCGGCTTCCCCTTACCATTCACCCCTCTGACTAGCAAGTGAAGGATTGCAAGGCGGAGATGGGCTAACCAACCCTTCAATTGGGTCATATTGGGGGCACGGGGCTATGTAGCACAAAGCTTACCACTTTGATTCAGCGAATTGGTGTGTTTGCATAAAGTAATCATAAAAAAAAATGGGATAAAATACCCGTCCAACCGGATTACTGTAATAAGTGACGCAAATATTTTATCATGATTAAGGGGGTTCGGTGTTAAGAGTATGAGGGCTTAGAGGCAAGCCCTAGAACATACTTTATCTAAGAATTCCTTCGTCTTTCCTTGTGAACGATACCTTCTTGAAATATTTTTTCTCTCACTTCCTCAGTTCAATTTTATATTGTACAAAACATTCAGCAAAGATGATGACTGTAATCTTCATACTCTTGGCCGCGGCCTACATGCTGCTAAAACTCTCAGCGGTGGTATGTGTTATTGCGTTATAGATTCCTCCTGATCTCCCATCTCTTTCCTCTCCTTAATTTTGAGACACAATGCTCACCTAGTTTTCCAGAAACCACATAGGAAAAAGCTTTCTGAGGCATGGCACAACAGTAATGCCAAAACACTTGATGTTGATACCTCAACAGTTCCTCAAATCGAGCCTCTCAATAATTTTGATTATACAAAAGTGCCTCCTATCCAGTATAGACCATTTCTAACAATGGCTCACGTTTCAATGGGTAAGGAGCTACACGTGTGCTTGTTCTCTGGCCATGGCACTGATTTTTTTTAAGGGATAAAAAAGATGTCAAGAAATGAATGGATACGCATTGATCGCGGCTACATGGATCGTATCAAAGAGCGGCAAATGGTGATGCGCGAGCACGCGGCTGATGCCATTGGTACCAGTGATATTGTTAACCCAGCAATTGCAGAACTCTACGAGGAAATCATGATCAAACACCTCCCACACAGATTTCCCACCATGTTTAAGATTGAGGGAACTCGGCTACTAAATCTTGTTACTGGTAAATCACACTCGATCAACATACAAGAGCTCAGCCATTCAGAGATGTTACAAAACCTGGGAGAAAGCGTTGAAGAAGACTTCTATATCATGTGTCCAGATGAAGAGGGTGAGATTCGTCTTCAGGGATACATTGCCTGTTTCCCAGGTGGATTTCTCAGTCTTGCTAGGGTTGGGATGTCAATGAGAGACATCCACCAGCCAGTGCCGGGTTATGCTGAAAGAATTAGTAAAGGAGCCGACCGCCATCTTCAACGGCTCTCGCCAGGAAACTTCATTGAACGCATGAATGTAAGTTGAGAGATTTTGGTCAATTTTTCACTTTTGAAGGGTACATTCCAATTGCTTACATCCTCTCCTAATTCTAGTGGAGCCTTCAAGTGGACGGTCCAGACTTGTTCCGCCTTGATGGGAACAACTACTATCCCGAACAGGGAGAGGAAATACCAGAAGATGAAGAAGCTATTGATATTTCCGCATCTTATCTCAGGGTGGAGCACCAAACTTTGAATCGGTTGCCCAAAACTCAGGCAGTCATCTTCTGTGTGCGCTCATACCTTACTCCCTTGGAAGATATCAAGAAAGAAGGGAACGGACCGGCGCTTTTGGGTGCTATTAAGAGTATGCCCGAAAAATTGGGAGATTACAAGAAGCGTCCCTTCTGGCGCAAAACCGTGTATGACTATCTTGAGGCGTAGTAGATAGGCCGTAGAGTAGTACTAGATTATACAGTGATGTGGGTTTCAATGGCGTATGTAACGCTCAACATGGAATCCCACAATACCCCACAAGCACCAATTGATAATTTTTTTTTCTATTTTCAAATAGAGGCCTAATGTCTGAAATTGTGACAAGTAGCATTGAACCATTGCTATTACTAATCTCTCATAGTTGAGCTGTGAGAACGACCCTGGTCAAGTAAATACTAATCAAGCAAGTTCTGATACTTGCCTTCAGTACTCTGTATGGGATACGTACTCGGCAAATATCTAATCCATAAGGCTCTATAAGAGATAGGTCATAGCCGCGCAGCCAGGAGGACCTTACTACGCCCCTAAAACCCTGTAAAGTAAGCTCCAAAAGTCCCATGTCGTAAAACTACCAGTAGTATCTTGTAGTTGCCTTTATGTGACGATCACTTTCACTCATTTGATAGGTTTCGTCATATGTGGAGTACCGGTAAGTAGGATTCAACGGACACAGAGCAAATCTTGCTTCGAGCTATCTATCCAGATCCATGTGCTGTCTATGGTAGGCAGGTTCAGGGATCATCTAGCTGCCCTAAAGTATGTAGGAAGTAGAGTAGACTTGGAGGGCATGCCCGACTCATGCACCATCAGCGCTATTATAGATTACATGATAGTTTGTATACCATTAGAGGATTACACCAGTAGCACTTGAGGCAGGTCCAAATTATTACATGTCTTCTTGCTCTCTGACCTAGTAGTTGACACCTATCATCAACAATTTTCGCAATTCGCCGACGACGAGGAATCGAAACTCCATTGGCAGGCTTTCGGCATCCTGCGGAGATATCGGGGACACCATGGAACCAACACGGCTGTAACGGCGGGTTGCCGTTGCTGACATGCACCCACTTGACTCGCATGTCACAGGATGTCTCGATCCTTGCAGCAATATGATTTGCAGAGAGATGGAGGAGTAATGTGAATGCTACTCGCATATACTCTATACTATGGACTATTGAGTTAAAGTGGCGTTGTTAGACATCACTCACGTACGCCTTCAATTTCTTAGAAAGGAAATTGTGTTATCATACCGAGCACTCCATACATTTAATCTTTGTATAAATCACATCGTGTAATATTAACAAAGTACTGGTACCTGCCAAGAAACTGCAAGAACAACTAATTCTTGGCCACAGGCCAGCTAATCATCACAAAAGGGATATCAATAACTGCATGGGTTTTTGTTTGCTTCACCCCCCTTGGGCGGATGCCAATTCGCTGGTGTGCGAAATACAAGCACATCACATCAATCGGTGAGAATCCCTGCAGTTCTGGTATGTACTCCGTACCAAAACTAGGATCGAGCCGAAGCGGTAGTGCGGCAACGGCATCTAAGATGCGCCAACCACAAGTGGCGAATCTGCTGCATATTCCCTGCTGAGTGTAACTTCGCTAATATTAGAGCCTGGCACGCCGATGGGTAACCAGATGAATCTGGGAGCAGACCGCATTTTTGCGGCCGAGGTGGCAATGTCTGAACCCTGCTGACTACCAGTTATTATCTAGTGCGCATCTTCGAGGCTTGGCTGGCTGTTACACTCGGCATTTTACCCGTAGGGAATTTTGCCTCTGAACACGAAGAGAGTATAGTCTAGAAGTCCTACGGGCGTTTACCTCTTCTAGAACGGAAATGCTGGATTTCTGCGGGCTGGTTGTGGCGAGAATCAGGATCTGATTTTAAGTAGTCAGCACTTAAAGTCTCGGCAACCGACACCCCAACTAAGACATGACAGAAGTTCCTCCGGACGAACTGTCAAGCAATCTCCAATGTCATTCTTGGCAGGGATTCTGATGTAAAATTCACCATGATAGAGGAACATTGCTGTAAATATTTATCAGACTCCAGTAAGGCTAATATTGTTCTCCGACGGCCTGTTTACTATGATAGTGCATACAATCATCACATCTATACTACTTGTTTCGTTTCTAACAGGGGGCCATTGCGTGTAGTCATTCTTACACATAACTAATAGCTGCACAACGGAGTCACACAAGCAATGGTTTTGCCGGAAATGGGTCATTGGACCTTGCAATCAACCCATACATGGATGTCAAGTGTGCACTCGGACTTGCGTGTTGGCAAAGCTTAGAAAGGGGGTGTGGGTGAGAAGCGAAAAGAGCCATGAGATTGCGCTCACGCCTTTGGATTGTAAAATGTGATATCGCTCTCGCCAAGAGACTGAGATGGTGCTGACACCTGTATCTCCTCTCTACACACCTGCAGCTAATTTACTGAGACTAGTCTAGGACTATTCTGCATAGAGGATTTCCGCTAAGAACTGAAATTGAAAAAAATATATTACCAATTATTGTTATCTGTTTGAGAGATGAGAAAGTGTTTATCCTCCAATTGGGAGACTGATTAGTATTATTATTCGGTCTAGCTAAACACAGGAGGTAATGCTGTATTAACGCCCGCACCCCAGCCTTGGTCGCCAACCCAAAAGAATCACCCGCCGATCCTTGGAGTTATGATGCCATGCTTTGTTTCCAACTCACTGAGCTGCTGGTAATCTAGGACTTAGGTTGCCGAGTCAGCAGCATGCGGAGTGCTGGATTTCTCCGCGTCTGAGCTCGAAGAGCTGTCTTTCTCTTTCGGATCGACTTTGCTCTTTTTTACAGATCTCCACTCAACCCCAACGGCCACTAATACTGCAGCGCAGCCCAAAGCCATGGGAACGAAGAATGTCCGCGTGAGTGCGGAATTATATACCGTCAGCACCTCACTTACAAAAGCAGCACTGACCTTGCTCCTCCACTCTGTAGCTCCGGCAGCTAGTATAGCGGCAGGATCCACAGCAGGGACATGCTCACGAAGGCCTTTTGTTAGCTCATTCGTGAAGAGGTTGTTAGCAACCGAGACAAATACCGCGCCGCCAAGATTGTTGGCGAAGATGACTGCCGTTGTCCCTACCGGGATGTCCTTCTGCGGCAACACTGTTTGGACAGCCAGAAATGATTGCTGAAACCCCATTCCCACCCCGAAGCCAAACAGAACCTGGTAACCAATCCAGCTGCTGCGGCCAGTAGCAGCCTTGAAGGTTGTCATGAGCCCCGCTGCAACTGAGATGAATATACTGCCAGCGATCATAAAGGGGGTGTAGTAGCCCAGCGCCGTGACAACCAAGCCAGTTGTCACGCCAGCCAGGATTAGTCCCATCAGAAGGGGGAGTAACATTACCCCAGAATCACCAGGAGATTTATTTTGTATTGATTGAAACCATAAAGGAAGCTGTAAAGGGGGTTTACCGTCAGCGAATTGAACCCTTCGGGGCATGATCTAATAGACAAGCTTACATAGTATTCGACAAGGAAAATCGAACCTCCCATACAAAAAGCATATGCAATGCTGAGACTGACGGAGCGTTGTTTCAGAACACGGATGGGGAGGGTCACGTTTGTCTTCTTGTATGCTTGCACGAACATGAAAGCGGCGAACAACGCCGCAGAGAGGATTAGAAGCACGATTATTCGAGCATTGCCCCAAGCAAATGTTGTCCCGCCCCATTGAAGCGCAAGCAGCAGGCAGACAGTGCTGGGCATGAAGAGGAAAAGTCCCAGCAAGTCCATAGATCCTAGCTTCTCCCTAAAGGTCATCGAGACGAGCTCTTGATTTTTAGGGTTACGGAAGAATATTGCAATTACTCCCAGTGAAAACCCACCAAGTGGCAGGTTTATATAAAAACACCATCGCCATGTGACATGTTGAGCGAGAACACCAGATATGAGCGGCGCGACAGCCATCGCAATACCCTCCATTGCGCCGAGAAGGCCGCCAACAGTAGGTCGAAAGCGTAGAGGAATGGCATATGACTGAATTCTGCGATAAAAATCAACATCACCCACATGTAAGGTCAACTATTAGAGACCAAAAGCATTAGAGCTCTCGAAGAGTTCTACTTACATGAAGACTCCGGAGATGACACCTCCGGAACCCAGGCCAGCAATTGCACGTCCGATAATGAGTGCTGCTGAGTTTGGTGCGACTGCGCAGACCAGCGATCCGATTTCGAAGATGAAGATTGAGCTGAGGAAGCAGCTTTTGACAGGAAAGAGCGTATATAGTCTCCCGTAAAAGAGCTGCATGCCGCATGTAGTGACAAGACTACAAACTGTCAGTACAGGAACATATTCTCGAGTGCTATTGCGGAAGTGGAAGGCCTACTAAGCAGATCCATACCAGCCCACATCATTGAGCTGCTTAAACTCTTTAGTGATGCTCGGAATCGCTGTTCCTACGATGGTACCGTCCTGAATCTATGGTGAGCTTGTTATCACAGACAGTATCATGAAGCTTACTAGTCCTATGAGAAAGATGGAGAGTGTCAGTGCCACCAAGATTAGGCCGATCTGAAAAGTGCCTGGATACGATACGTCGCCGTGATCATCATTACAAGTAGCATTCTGGCTTTCCACAGGCGAAATATCCTCCTGCACCGGCGATGATTGACCGATTTCGGCTTCTTGAACCAGCCCTGAATCGGACGTCTTTGGCTTCTCTTCCACCATCGGGGGCAATAGTTGAAGGTAAAACACCAAAGTTCGAAGAAGAAAGTAGCCGAACTATGGACAGTCAACCGTTGAATGAGAACGAATGCAAACTGTAAAGAATAGCAGTCTGTAAAAATAATAAGGGCTTACACCTGCTACATACATATGAATAACCACACCGATGTACAATACGGAGTGCCTACTTGGCATAGGGTAAAACTACACAATATCCCATCCTCAACTTCCTTACCCCCTAAAAATCTTGGCCTCGACCAAGAGTTGCCCCCTACTGCTTGAGCAGACCCAACCTCCAGTATACAACCTAGTAAGCAAGTGATGGATCCTCCATTGATAGCACTGCCACGTTTCGCTATTGCAATGCAGAAATGTTCACCGGTTATTCTCTGAATTACACCAGGGCAGGGGTCTCTTTCAAGCTGGAAGAAACCACTTCGTACTAAGATAATAATTGGAAAAGCCGCAGTATGTAAGCCAATGATGATTTTTATGATGACATCTAAAGAATTTGCCGCATGTGGAGCATGTGTTACCTATCCACCAATATTGGGCAAAATGATGAAGTATCATATGGCGTACGAAGTACAGAAGGAAATCATGGGACAAGGCTGTCATCTTTTTGCAGCCCCCCGGGGTGTACGCAGAGTTCTTCTGGGGAGCCTGGTGGGGATGTATTAGATCCTGCCCATCCTTGATGCCACTAAAGTAGACCTTCTAGTTGCATCTAATCCAGTCACATATACATTTTTTAGAAGAAATAATCTACAATTAATATTTTATATTATGCATTTACCATGCCCATATAGATAGAGCGTGTGGGTACCTCTACTCCCCCGCTGCACTCCGTAAGCCGCTCAGGGATACCAGCTCCATAGACCTAATACGGACAGATGAAATGTCTTTATAACATATTGTCTTGTTTAACTGTGAGTAGAAGGCTGGTAGCCCGTTGTATAAGTGCGATATCGGCTTGCTAAACAAAACACAACTTCATCTACACACTCTGTGTAAGATATATCTCCCAACAAAAGGCACATTTTGGAATAGATCGAATATTCTCATTGGTTAGTATTACCAAGTATAAACGTTTGAACTTGGGGTTGTATAAGTGTACTGATTCAAATATAGTACATCATACCTGAACAACAGGTGAATTTTCGACACCCTCTCGATAGCTCGGCCTATAATACACAACATATAAATAGACAATGGGTGATTCAATTTCCCCTATGGAGTTGCCGTTGGAGTTGGAAACCGGAGGCATGAAACCCTTTGGGACAAATGGCATAAACGGGGAGAAAGCTGTTGAGGAGGAAGTCAGCTGCAGACTTCTCAGAAGCAATCTATTAGGTGAAGAGCTGAGCACAAGCTTCCCTATGCTGCCATCAGCGAACTACCAGCCACATGCAAGATCATGTTTGGCTAGTGACCTCGGCGTTTGGAAGGCGCCATTCCCAAGCTCGATCGTAATGCGAGTGGCGTGGGCACTGCTCCTTACTCGCTACACTGATCACAGAGATGTGATTTTTGACACCTCAGGTGCAGAGGCTCCAATCCAAGAGAAGGATGCCGTGGACATGGACGGATTGCTGGTACCTCTTTGGGTACGAATCGATTATGAGAAGCCCATAGGCCAGTTTATCCGAGATTTTGAGCGCCAGTTTCAAACAGCCGTATGCAAGCAACGGTCTGAATGGAACAACACGGGCATTAGACCCCAGAATTCCTCACTTGCGTCAGCCACTGCTCCTTTGAACGCGATTGCATTCAGCGAGAGAGGTTCCCAACCAGAGGAATTGTCCAATACATTAACGAAATACGCCTTGTCCTTAAATTGCAGCACCACTGATGATGGCTTACACGTTGTCGCCTCATTTGACGAGAATATGATAGATAGAAAGCAAATGGGACGCATACTGAACCAGCTCAAGCATGTCATACGACAGCTATCCAGCTATACGCTGGACAAGACATTGGGAGACATTGACATGATATCTCCTGAGGATATGAATGAAATTCTAGAGTGGAATAGAGAGACATCTACTGCCATGGATACTTGCGTCCACTATCTATTCGAGCAGCGGGCACAAAAGTCGCCGAATGCAATTGCGGTCCACGCACATGATGGCGATCTCTCCTACCAAGAACTTGACAATCTCTCGTCTCATCTCGCCCAGCACCTCATCGCCATTGGTGTAAGAAATGATTCTTTTGTTGCAGTCTGTTTCGAGAAATCCAAGTGGGCTATTGTTGCCATGATGGCCGTGTTGAAGGCTGGCAGCGCCATAGTACCACTGGATCATTCACATCCGGTGATGCGATTGAAATCAATTATTGAGAATTCTGGAACAGAAGTGGTGCTTTGCTCCCCCTCCCAGAGAGAGTTGCTTGAACACACTGGGATTACGGTCGTGGTAGTTGATACTCCCTCTTTGAGCCACATCCCTACGGGCAATTCTATAACGCGAGAACCAGTATCATCCAGCTCCGCTGCGTTTGTCTTCTTCACGTCTGGAAGCACCGGAACACCAAAAGGCATCATAATCACACATACAGCGTATTGCACTAGCGCCAGGTCGCACTCAAAGGCCCTGGGGATTAGTGAAGAGTCTAGGGTCATGCAATTTGCAGCGTATACCTACGATGTAAGTGTCGGTGAAATATTCACTACACTTATTTATGGCGGATGCGTTTGTGTGCCATCCAACCATGACCGGGTGAACAATCTAGCAGCTTCTATTCGAAATATGGATGTGACCTGGATGTTTTTGACACCTTCCGTTGCCAGTCTCCTGCAACCTAAGGATGTGCCCAACCTGAAGACACTTGTTCTCGGAGGCGAGCCAGCAACGAGGCAAAATTTTATCACTTGGGCGAATGATGTTTACTTGATAAACAGCTATGGCCCAGCAGAGTGTTCAATCTGGACTCATTGTAATCCTGGCGTCAGCCGTGACACATCGGTCGGATACATTGGAAGAAATATCAATGGAATTAGCTGGATTGCCGACGCTACAGATCCCAGCAAGCTTGTTCCAATTGGAACAATCGGGGAACTGCTGATAGAGGGCCCGATTCTGGCAAGAGGATACCTGAATGACAAGGCGAAAACGGAAGCGGCTTTCATTGACGCTCCAGCCTGGTACACTGCAGAAAATAAAGACAAAACATCCCGTCTATATCGAACAGGAGATCTTGTAAAGTATGATTCTGATGGGGCAATCATTATTCTCGGTCGAAGAGATACACAGGTGAAACTGAGGGGACAGCGTGTCGAACTAGGGGAGATAGAGTTCCATATCCAACAGTCCCTCCCGCAGCCTGGTGAGGTTGTTGTGGATGTCATCAAACAAAAGGACATCAATCATTCCGTGCTGGTGGCTTTCATCAGCGTAGATCATAATAATGGGGCGATACAACAGCAGGATAATGAACATCTCCCCGCACCACAATCTTTACAAGAGGAGTATCCAGAGGTTGAACTTCATCTATCACGATTTCTACCAAGGCATATGATTCCATCTGTTTTCGTCCCAGTCCCCGTCATGCCTCTAACGACATCTGGAAAAATTAATCGGAAGAAATTGAGGGATCTGGCTGCCAAATTCTCTTCTGAACAGCTGACCTCGGGGCACTCAGAGCATGGAAAAGTCTTGCCTTCTAGTGAGATGGAACTGAAGTTGCAAAGTCTGTGGGAAGGTATATTGTCAATACCAAAAGCCTTTATTGGAGCCGGAGACAGCTTTTTTCGTCTAGGGGGTGACTCTCTCCAGGCCATGAAGCTGGTTTCTGCTGCGAACGATGTTGGAATACACCTCTCTGTTGCGGATGTCTTCAACAACCCTAAACTATCCGACCTTGCGCAACAGATAGGCAACACTTCTGGAAGTAAGTCGAAAGGCAGGATAAACCCATTTGCTCTAATGAAAGATGGCTGGGTAGTGGAAGACTTCCGGCGGATGGTTGCCGGACTCTGCAAGGTGGATTCATCCTTAATCGAAGATGCATATCCTGCAACTCCACTTCAAGAAGGCCTCATGGCGCTCTCGACTAAGCACTTCGGATCATACGTTTCCCAGCAGATATTAAAATTGGGGCATAATGTAGATGTAGACCGATTCTGCACCGCATGGGACTCGGTAATATCCAAGAACCCCATCCTGCGGACAAGACTGCTTCACACGGAACTTGATGGTACAATACAGGTTGTGCTTTCCAAGGTAGCCAAATTGCAGGTCACAAATGCGGACCTTGAAAGCTTCCTTGAGGCTGATAGGCAAATCTCAATGGATTTTGGAGATAGCTTGAGTCGCTATTCAATAATCCGCAGTGAGACAAGCGATGAGTATCATTTCGTGTGGACCTGTCATCATGCTCTATATGATGGCTGGTCACTGCCATTGATATTCAAGTATCTCAGAGACGAATATGAATCTGGTGCTGGTGCTTCATACCAAGTCCCACAGTTCCAAGGATTTGTGGAGTACTTGAAGGGGATTGATGCAATTGCTCAGCAGGAATACTGGAAAGATCAATTCTCTGGATCTTCTCCATCAGATTTAGTTTCATTCTCATCCACATATCAGCCTTGCGCTGACAAGACGATCTCCGTCATGATACCAGTCATACAGCGATTACGCTCTGAGACAACATTACCGACACTGATACGTGGCGCTTGGGCTTTGGTAATTGCATCTTACACAGGCTCGTCCGACGTCATCTTTGGCTGCGTCTTGAATGGCCGTAATGCGCCCGTTGTAGGAATTGATAAGATGGCAGCCCCAACGATTGCAACAGTTCCAATCCGAGTCAAGCTGGACGGCACTCAAAATATCTCAGAATATCTTCATGGCCTTCAAAGCCAGTCTAACGGGATGATCCCATACGAGCAGACTGGCTTACAAAATATTAAACTGGCATGCCCAGAGTCCCGGACAGCGGCCGATTTTCAGACTCTACTCGTCGTAGAAATGCAGAAAGGAGATGTGCATGACCAAGGCTCTTCCTTGGAGATGGAAGACATCTCCACAAATCGTCTAGACTTCACGAGATATCCAGTGACTCTAGTATGCAATCTGGGGCTAGACCAAGTCGAATTGGATATCAAGTTCGATTCTGAGCTAATCCCGGCCATCCAGATGCAAAGAATTATGAACCACTTCAAAAACGTATTCGGAGAGCTCTGTCGAGAAGACCCTCGGCTGAGAGTTGAGGATATCAACAGAATCAGTCCGGAAGACTTGGCAGAAGTAGTCCGTTGGAACGGAACGTTGCCAGACACAGTGGACTCCTGTTTGCATGATTTCATCGATCATTGCGCCGCAAAATACCCAAATGCGGTGGCAGTAGACTCATGGGATGGTCAGTTAACATATGATGAACTGAGATTGCAGTCTTCGAGGCTAGCGGGTTATTTAATGACCCTCGGTGTCGGTTCTGGAACAATGGTTCCCATGTGTTTCGAAAAGAGCCAATGGGCTGTTGTCGGTATGATGGGAGTCCTGAGAGCCAGAGGAGCCTGTGTCCCTCTTGACCCCTCATATCCAAGGAGTCGTCTCGAAACGATTCTCACTCGATTGAAGGCTCAGGTGTTGCTAACTTCGCCTCTCCATGCACCAGATTTCAAGGGTATCGACCAGACAGTCATAATGTTGGATAGTGACCTACTGAACCAGGCACCGGTTGAGACCACTCCCACTCTGGTTCAACCTACTGATGCCGCATTCGTCCTACATACTTCTGGGAGTACTGGAATACCCAAAGCCATTGTACTGGAACACAGGGCTCTTTGCACTAGCTTGCACGCTCATGGAGCTGTTGAGTGCTTGGGTCCAGAGAGCCGCGTTGTGCAGTTCGCAGCGTACACCTTTGACGTCAGCATAAGCGACATTTTTGCGACACTGATGTATGGTGGTTGTATTTGTATTCCCTCGGAGTGGCAAAGGTTGAATGATTTGGCCGGTTTTATCAACAGCATGCGAGTCAATCAGGCTGGTCTGACGCCAGCGGTAGCAAATCTGCTAACTCCTTCAGAGGTGCCTTGCCTCAAATACATAAAGTTGGGCGGAGAGACCATGACACAAGACAATGTATCGAGGTGGTCTACCAAAGCGAAACTATTAAACAGTTATGGCCAGGCAGAATGCTCGATCAAGTCTGCTTACAATGCCTGGTTGGGTCCGGACTCAGATCCCTCGACCATTGGGAAGCCAGTCGGAGGAGCATTATGGATTGTTCACAAGGATGACCATCGCCAACTCGTTCCCATTGGAGCGATAGGAGAATTAGTTGTTGAAGGTGACATACTAGCACGGGAGTATCTTGATGATCTTCAGAAAACAGAGGACGCATTTCCAAGCAGCCCAAAATGGCTCCGAATGGCAAAAGGTCGTCGCGGGGAGCGAATTTTCAAATCCGGTGACTTGGCCAAATACAATCCAGATGGCTCCATCAAATACATTGGCCGAAAAGACACGCAGGTCAAATTAAGAGGGCAGCGGCTTGAACTCGGTGATGTGGAATTTCACCTCCAACAGTGTGTGCCAAGTTTTACCAACATGGAGGTCCAACTGGCTGTGGAGCTAGTCACGCCTGCTGATGGAGAACCAATGCTTGCAGCCTTTCTGAGCGCAAAAGAAGACCCAAGTGGCAGGGGAAATGATCAATCTGAAGCTGAAGAGAGAGAACCTGCAAATGGATGGCTTGTGTCGCAGGTGCCGGCTATCAAGGCTATGCTATCAAATGTGATACCCAATTACATGATACCTTCTGCCTTTATATCTATGCATCAAATGCCTCTGTCAACATCTGGAAAGATTGACCGCAAGGAGCTACGGAAAATTGCGTCAAACATGAGCACGACTGAGCTCCTTGCCCTATCTGCTTCTTCCCGAGATGTCAAGCCACCAGAAACGGAAATGCAACAACGCCTGCATGCTCTTTGGTCCACAACACTTTGCATTAGCCCAGATAGCTTTGGGATCGAAGATACTCTCTTTCAGCTTGGTGGTGATTCAATTACAGCAATCAAACTTGTCACTGCCGCCAGAACTGCCGGGATACTTCTTTCTGTACAGGACATCTTTAAGCAACCTAAGCTCTCAGATATGGCCCTAATCGCACGTGAAATCCAAGAGCAGGATGTTTCAGACATATCTCCATTTGCGCTAATTGAAAGCCTAGGAGTACTTGGTATCAATCATCACCTCACTGAGGTTGCTTCTCTGTGTGGCGTCAACAAAGATAGCATCGAGGATGTTTATCCATGCACACCATTACAGGAGGGTCTTATGGCTCTCTCCCTAACTGATCATGGTGCGTATATTGCGCAAATGGTCTTTGAGATGCCGGTTACATTAGACACCGACCGCCTCCTACAATCCTGGGAAGTTGTATTCAAGCATCATGCCATTCTTCGATCCCGAATGGTACGAACAAATGACTTGGGTACTGTTTTGGCGGTTATGAAAAACTTTGCTCCTTTTTATTCGGGCAGCATGGAGCTGGAGTTATATCTGCAACAAGATAAACAAACACCGATGGGCTATGGAGACAGTCTTTCCCATTGTGCCATTATCAGTGATGAGAAGATGGGAAGTCGATATTTTGTGCTGAGAATACATCACGTCCTATATGACGGATGGTCATTGTCGAGGATATTTCAAGATTTGGAACATGCATACACAGGCTCCATTCGTGGCAGTACTGTAGGATATAATCATTTCATCAAGCACCTCATGAACGCGGACCGAGCCTCCTCCGAGATATTCTGGATTGAAGAAGTTGCCAATGCCCCTGCTCAGAGCTTCCCCAGCCTTCCATCCATCACATACCGCCCTTTTGCAAGTGCAGAATTTCGACATTCCTTCGCCTTGCCTAGCAATTCTCTGAGATCAAACTACACGGTATCCACAAAGATACTGGCTGCGTGGTCTTTAGTATTCGGGCGGTATTCTGATATGAGCGACGTAGTATTTGGTACCACTGTCAGCGGTCGAACGTCGTCTGTGAGAGGCATAGAGAGCATTGTTGGCCCAACTCTTGCGACAGTCCCTTTCAGGGTCCAGTTTCAGAGCGAACAAAGCATTCTAGATCTTTTGCGTGTGATCCAAAAGCGCAGCGGCGACATAATGCCTCATGAGCATATCGGTATTCAAAATATCAGAGGGCTCGGCGCTGATGGTCGTAGAGCATGTGAATTTCAGGTACTCTTAAACATACAAAGCTCAAGCGAACCAGGCACAAAGAGCGTACTGGGGCTTCGTGAGTTGAGCGGAGATTTGGCCAACTTCCATACGTACGCTGTTAATTTGCAATTCAATACATTTTCAGGAGGTATGGATGTCTATGCTCAATTCGACCCGCAAGTCGTGGAATCTACACAGATGGAAAGGATCATCAAACAGCTAGAGCATGTCTTCCGGCAGATATATCACGAGCCCAGCGATGCAAAAATCAGCGACATCAGCTTGGTAAGCCCTGCCGATATGCAGCAGCTCGAACAGTGGAACCGCACTCTGCCTCCAGCAGTGGACTCCTGTGTTCACCAACTCATCGAAGAGCGAGTGCAATTACATCCTCAGAAACAAGCAGTCACTGGGTGGGACGGTCAATTCACATATGAGCAGCTCGATAGTCTGGCTCACAAGTTGGCATGTCACCTTGCTAGCCTAGGTATCAAGCCAGAAAAAATGGTGCCAGTCTGCTTTGAAAAATCAATATGGACTATTGTTGCCATCCTAGGTGTGCTCAAAGCTGGAGCAGCTTTTGTTTCTATGGATCCGTCCCATCCTGTCAACAGGCTTGAGGCCATTATAAACGATGTTGACGCCATGGTGGTTCTTTCATCAGAGAAAACTTCCAAAATCTTCTCCAAATCGACACAGCAAAAGATGGTTATTGTCGATGCTCCAACGATAGCCAGCTTTCCAGAAGGGGATGCTACTTTAGAGACGGGCGTCACGCTACAGAATGCGGTATACGTGATATTCACGTCAGGCTCTACAGGAAACCCAAAGGGTGCTATTATTGAGCATCGAGCCTATTCTTCGAGCGCAGTAGAATGCGCCAGGGAGCTTCACATCCACAGCGAATCTCGAGTTCTCCAGTTCGCATCATACAGTTTTGATGTAAGCATACAGGAAATCCTAGCCACACTCATTGTAGGAGGGTGCATCTGTGTACCAGATGAGATTGACAGGCTCAACGATATCTCGCGGCTCATCAATGAGCTGGAGGTTACTTGGATGAATCCAACCCCGTCGTTTGCAAGAATGATTACAGCAGAGAGCATTCCCAACGTGGAGACTATGGTCTTGGGAGGGGAGGCTCCAAGAAGAGACGACATCGACTACTGGGCAGGCAAGTTACGACTTGTCAATGCATACGGTCTGAGCGAGTGCTCTGTAACAAACGTCATCAATGTCGGAGTGAGTGTGGGAGCAGAGTCTCGGAACATTGGTCGTGCCGTTGCTTGCGCAACTTGGGTCGTCGATCCTGACAATCATGAGCGTCTCGCACCTCTAGGTTCTGTTGGTGAACTCCTTATAGAAGGGCATGTTCTTGCGAGAGAATATCTGAACAATGCCGAGAAAACAGCTGCGGTATTCATTCCAGCGCCGGGTTGGCTCCGACACTTTAGGCCAGAATCGACAAAAGTCTACAAAACTGGAGATTTGGTCCGCTACTGTGCAGATGGAACCATCTATTACATAGGACGCAAAGACAGCCAGGTCAAATTACACGGGCAGCGATTCGAGCTCGGCGAGATCGAGCATCATCTCCGAGTCTGTATGCCTTCTACCGAGGTTGCAGCAGAGATTGTCACTCCAGTGGGCAGAAGCATCCCAATGCTCGTCGGCTTTGTGACGGTAGGCAACGCAGACAACTCTGTTACCACAACGGAAGAAGTTGCATATACCGCAGCAGGGCGAGAAGCACTTTCGCTGCTAACAACGGGCTTAAGCTCACGCTTAGCACAGTCTCTGCCTTCGTATATGATCCCATCGCTCTTCATTCCTCTCCGCCGCATGCCGCTCTCCGTGGCAGGAAAAACAGACCGCAATCGACTACGTCGCCTGGTTTCCGACATGACAGTGGAGCAGATTAGCTCTTTTACTGCGGCTATGGATGGGATAAAGAGTCCATCAACACTTACTGAAATCGCCGTCCGCGATCTCTGGGCTGACAATCTGGGTTTGGATCCAGATTCCATCGGGCTAGATGACAACTACTTCCAGCTAGGAGGCGATTCTATCAGTGCAATGTTCTTAGTGGCAGCTTCACAAGCTGAGGGAGTTTTGCTCACAGTGGCGAGCATCTTTAAGCATCCAGTGCTGTCGGAATTGGCACTCGCCGTACAATGTACGGATCAGTTCACCATTCCTGAGATCCCTCCTTTCCAAACTGTTCCCCAGGTCGAGGACGTGGGGGCGCTTCTTGAAGAAGTTGCCAAACAGTATGGATATACGAAGCCTACAATTGAGGATATATATCCCTGTACACCACTTCAAGATGGATTGGTCGCTATTTCAATCAAAGAGCCAGGAACTTACCTTGCCCAGGCTGCGTGGTCGCTGCCAGAGTCGTTAGACATAGATAGATATCGAGGCGCATGGGATGCAGCGGTCCAAAACATGTCCATCCTTCGCACTCGCATTGTCGAAACCAACGCAGGACTAATGCAAGTCATTTTGGATAGTCAAGTTGAGTGGCAGGCCGGTAGATCCCTGCAAGGCTATTTGAAGAGTGACAGAGAGAAGATTATGGATTTGGGAGAGCCGTTGATTCGTTTCGCAATCATCAACGAATCACAGAAGCGATACTTTGTCTGGACTGCTCATCACGCATTGATTGACGGATGGTCGGCTCAAATAATCCAGGAGAATGTGGAAAGGGCATACCATGACGCAAGCCCCAAACCGACACTCAGTTTCAACCACTTCATCAGCCATATAAACCAGATAGATTGGGCTGCTGCAGAAGAATTCTGGAAATCAGAGCTAGCGGATTCACCCCTGCCAAGCTTCCCAGAGCTCCCGTCAGACAACTATAGGCCAATAACGGGTGCAGGTCTGGTGCATACAGTTAATTTCTCTCGAAGAATGGATGCTGAAATTCCCGTATCAGCCATCATCAAGGGAGCATGGTCCCTAATTCTCTCAAGGTATTCAGATTCCACAGACGTAGTGTTTGGCCACACCACCAACGGACGCACGACACCTGTGCTTGGTATTGATAGACTTGTTGGCCCAACCATCGCAACAGTGCCCTTTAGAGTCCGTTTCGACAACAACTGGCAGGTCGGTGACTTCTTAAAGGAGATTCAGCGCCTATCGACGTCGGCAATGCCATTCGAACAGACTGGACTGCAAAACATCAGGAAAATGAGTGCAGGGGCTCGCGCCGCGTGCCAGTTTCAAAACATGCTCCTCATTCAAAACTCAGCCGAATCAGGAGTCAAAAACGGATCTCTTGATGGAGATGACAATGAGGACAAGGTTGTGGTCCAAGGTCTAGATCCCGTCGAAGTAACTCAAACCAAGTTCCACGCCCATGCCCTTGTTGTTGAGTGTGCTTTGACTTCCGAGGGCGCATCCATCAAGGTAGAATTTGACTCGGCAGTCATAGACGAAGCTCAAATGTGGCGAATTGTTAAGCAATTCGGCCACGTGATGCAACAGTTCTCTGAATGTAGCGCAGAAGCGAGTCTTGGTGATATTGAGATGATCAGCTCAGAGGACTTGGTGGAAATCTCGAACTGGAACTCAGAGGTTCCTCAAGTGATAAATTCTTGCTTCCATCATCTGCTGGATGACCGAATGGAGGAATACGCTGATGCGCCAGCTTTGGTGTCGACGAGCGAGCATTTATCCTACAGGGAACTTAACCAAGCATCAAACAAACTCGCTTACCGACTCATTGAACTTGGTGTCGGCCCTGAGGTGTTTGTACCACTCTGTTTCGAAAAATCCGTTTGGGCTGTTGTTGCTATGCTGGCCGTATGGAAAGCAGGAGGCGCTTGTGTATCGTTGGATCCATCCCATCCTGAGATTCGACACAAAGCCATCTTGCAAGCTACTTCTGCTCGTTTCTCTCTGACATCATCAGCTCATGCTTCTTCTATGCATCACCTTGGTTTAGATGTAACAGTGGTAGACAAAGAGATACCCAAAGACCTATCGCCCGATATACCATCGCCAGCCACCAACGTCTCCCCCTCCAATGCTGCTTATGCCGTGTTCACATCCGGAAGCACAGGAGTGCCCAAAGCAATTGTTGTTGATCACGCCTCTCTCAGCACAAGCTCGACTGCACTAGGAGCCGCGATGAAGTTGAGTAGAAGCTCTCGAGTACTTCAATTCGCGGCCTATACCTTTGACGTTAGCTTCGGGGATATCTGCCCAACCCTTCTACTCGGCGGCTGCGTGTGTGTCCCAACTGATCATGAGAGATTGAACAGCCTCTCCAAAACCATAAAATCCTTACAGGTGAATCAAATTCAACTTACCCCTTCAGTTGCAGCTCGACTTGAGCCTTCTGATGTCGGCCAACTACGAGTCCTAGCAGTCGGTGGAGAGGCTGTGACAAAAGCCGTGCTCGAGAAGTGGGCCGAAAAGACTCACCTCATTAACATTTATGGTCCGGCGGAATGCACTATCTGGTGCGCCGGGCAGAACAACGTTCAACGTACGGATGATCCAACAAGGATCGGGCGCGGAATCGGTGCTGTAACCTGGGTGGTTGACAAAGACGACCACAGCAAGCTCGCTCCCATTGGTACCATCGGAGAGTTGGTGATTGAAGGCCCTGGGCTCGCCCGAGGGTATTTGAATGACGAGTCGAAGACAGAGGCAGCATTCATCAATAACCCAGAATGGTCGTCACCGTTAGGCTCCATAAGACGCCCATCGCGGGTATACAAAACCGGAGATCTTGTAAAATACATGACGGATGGAAGCTTGAAATATATCACCCGAAAAGACACCCAAGTTAAGCTTCGAGGGCAGAGAATTGAACTCGGCGAGGTTGAATTCCAATTGAAAAATTGTCTCTCTGGTCCAATAGATTTAGCTGTCGAAGTTGTTGCGCCGGCGGATGCAAACGATTCATCACTCCTTGCTGCCTTTATAGTGATGGAAGAAGATTCTGAATCTGCCTCGGAGAGTGAGGTCATTACAAGCTCTGAATCATCTAGAAACTGGCTGAAAGGGCTCGTGGACGGGCTAGAGGCGAAACTGCTTCAAGTATTGCCAGGGTATATGATCCCCTCAGCTTTCATACCAATAACCAGACTACCATTATCAACTTCAGCCAAGCTAGATCGAAAATACCTGCGAGACTCTGTATCAAAGCTTAGCAAAGAGCAGTTATTTGCATTCGTGGCCACCGCAAAGGATCAAATACCTCCGAGCACGAAGGCTGAAATACAGCTGCAAAAGCTTTGGGCCAAGGTGCTCGGAATTGAACTGGACAAAATCGGGGCCGACGACAGCTTCTTCCGATTAGGAGGAGACTCATTGGACGCCATGCATCTATCTAATATTGCGCAGTCTGCTGGCCTGCAGCTCACAGTCGCAAACATTTTCAAATTTCCCGTCTTGGCTTCCATGGCCGATAGGATCAGTGCTGTAGAGGAAGATATTGCGCAAGAAATTAAACCCTTTTCGATCCTCAGAGAGCCGCATGATTTGGATAATATCTTCGAGGCTGCAACGAAGCAATGTGGCGTAAGCAGTGATGAAATAGAAGACATATACCCCTGTACACCGCTTCAGGTTGAATTCATGCAGAATTCAATGTCGTACCCTGGATACTTCTCAATCCAATTCATCTACTCTCTAGCCGACAATTTGGATCTGGAAAGACTGCGTCGCGCGTGGGATGTTGTCGCCGCCTCCCACATGATTCTCCGCACCCGGATCATTCAGGAGACATCTTCTTTCTTTCAAGTGGTTACGAAGTCTTCAAGTCCCTGTAGTACCGCGCAGAGTCTGGAATCATATCTATCTGATGACGTAAAAGAGCCTCTAGGCTTAGGACAGCCATTGACTCGGTGCACGATTGTTAATGACGATACCACTGGGAAACGATATTGGGTATGGACCACGCATCACGCCACATACGACGGCTGGTCTCGACAGCTTCTCCTAAGTGAACTTCAGCGCGCCTACCGAGAGTCCACGCCGTCAATCGAAAAAGTCAAGTTCAACAGCTATGTCCGCTATGTAGCAGATGGGGGTCTCTCTGCCGCAGATAGCTTCTGGAGTTCCCAATTGGCAGGCTCGACCTCGAAGCCCTTCGGAATCTGGTCGTCTTCATACCAGCCTGTTGCAAAGTCCACGTTGCAGTACAACATCAGCAACGCTGAGAAGATGCACATGGACGTCACGCTCCCCACAGTCCTTCAAGGGGCATGGGCGTTAGTCGTGGCGAGTTATGTGCATTCGGATGAAGTGACGCTCAAGCTGACATTGACGGGCCGTAACGCGCCCGTGCCCGGCGTTGAACACATGATGGGACCAACGGCAACGATGGTTCCACAGCGGCTTCGAGTAGACAAGAAACAGTGTAGCCATGACTTCCTCCAAGATATCCAAAACTGGTGGGTAGAAGCATCCCAGTTTGAGCATATCGGCTGGCAGAGAATCCGGAATCTTAGCAGCGACGCCGCAAAAGCGTGCGATGCCGCCATGCCCCTGGTGATACATCCACAAAGTAGTGGTAGTTCCACAGAACTCCAATTCGACTCTGCGCGGCTCTTCCGCGCGGCACCTTGCCAGTTCCTGATGGACTGTTACCTCACCGAAGCCGGGGTGGCTGTTTCAGTGTATTTTGACGACATTGTGTTCGAGGTAGGCGAGATGAAGGGGCTGCTTGCTCAATTCGATTCTGTGTTTCAGCAACTGTGCGGAGCAGGGCCAGACCATAGATTGGAGGATGTCTTGATGGGAGAATTGTAGGGCTTTAGTTTGCTAGGGCTCAGGCTATTTAGATTTTAAGGTGCCGGAACTACTTCAAAGTGTTTATTGTACTTGAGGATACATAGTCTGCATAGATGGCGATTCTGTTTGGAAATTATATTTTGTTGTTGATCAACACGGAGGTTTTATGTTTCTGTATTTGAAACGTTATAGGAAATAACGGCAAGGAATAGTCATTGTTCGTTCCAGTCATATTATCACCCATCTACTCTCCCATAACCCATAATCTAAGGCTACGAGGCGCCTATGACTTGAACAGAATTACATCGATTCCTAAAGCTTTGGCAATGCAAATGAATAGTTTCCTATTAGTCACATCTCACGTCAACTGCTGCAGCCTTGGCCAAGACACGAGGTCCCCATTCTGAAGAAGTCATGCGCCAAGCCTGTGCCGTTTGACGCGCAGGTTAGAGGCCGTTTTTTTCCATAATGCATCCTAGCGTGATCAATTATAGGCTCGGATGACTCCGAAATGCCGCCTGCTGCCTCCGTAATTGTTGACTCGCCCCCCGAATCGCCTCCCTCCGAGCGACATCGGGCAAGATGAACAACAAGCCGTACGGAGCCGCAAAGGACAAAACGTGTCCTTTCTCTCCAAGAATGACTCCCAAGGGCGAGCAGCCGGTGGAGTCTCGATTAGTGAGTTGCTGGCCATGATTCCCTCTCGCCATCCGGACGCGGAAGCGCTTGGCTGAGACTTCGCCACGGGGCTCTCCACCGCCGGTGCTCCGTGCAAAGCGCTAGAGGCTCGAAAAATGCCGCCGAGCCCAGCAACAACTCTCGGCGACCGGTTTCAAGCACGCCTTCAGCTGCACTCCCGTCATGGCCGCTGGTGACTGCAAAATGCGGGTGGCCCAGCATCAGGAGCTCACTGTGCATATCGGAACAGACAGGCAGCCGGCAAACAGAAGGCGGTGGTCCGTAACACGGAGGGCTGGGCAAAATCGTTGTTTGCGCTAGCATGTACACCGTACCCCGCCGCGCTGTGGATGCCTCACCGGCTAAGCCGTACCCAGGTACCGAGCACAAAGTCCACTTCACAACGTCACTAAAGTCTGGGGTAAACGGGGCTAAGGGTCCAGCAGGGTGCCGCAAGCGGGCATGGGCGAGATGCAGCGGCCATAAGCAAAGTCAATTGGCGGCAATTGGAAAAGCAAAAAGCAAATGAAAGAAAAAAAACAAGCAGCACAAAGCAATGGCTAATTGATTGGTAAAGTCAACAACCAAAAAAAAGAGGAAAAAAAGGAGCTGCACTGTGCAATCCGCCGCAATTGATGACACAGAGGGGACCGGGCGAGGCCCCAAAAGGAGGCGAGCAGGCCAGAGTTCTAGTGCTTGTTGCGTCAGGTCACGCGATATATGATGCTATTGAGCCACCACTTCGATGTTCTGGGCAACAACGCACGCGGCAAGAAGCACGCACGGAGTACGCACTTTTCAGGGTGCTGCAGGGCGCTTTCAGGGCATTTCCAGGGCATTTCCAATGTACTATTTTCCAGCAGGCAATAGTGAGGTAATTGCGAGCATCGGCTGCTACTGTACAGTGAGTACCTTTGCATGCACCCCCCTCCCCTCATGCCACTCATTCGCTGCTCCAAGCTCTCTCTTTGTTTCGCTTCTCAGTGATTGCTACTCTAATGTACTCCGTACTGGCCCAAGTTCAATTGAGCAATTCCACCCAATTCACCCAAGCTCCCCCTCTTACCGTTGCATTCCGCCGACGCGATTGGCCCATCGTCCTTCTTTCCGTCTGTTGGCGCCACCCCCCAGACGTCTCGCGTGACACCTTCTGATATAATGCTACAAAAGCCCAAAACTGCCCAGCATCCTCTGCTCTGCTCTGCTCTCAACCTCTCGCCTCTCTCCATCTCGTCTCATCCTTGATTCACCACAATCAATCAATCAATCAATCAATCAATCATCTCTCTCTCACACACACACACACATACAAACGTAAACAATACATACCGCTACTACATTCCTCATTCTCATCCTCTTCATCCTCCTCCGCCAAAAGCAATCGCCGCCTATAAAAAGGTTGAAAAAACGCCCTGCCACCCGTTCCGGCAAACGCCTCCTCACCTTACTCCAACTTTGTCTCCCTCTAACCATCTCTCTCCGGCCAATTCATCGCCAAATCCCCCCCGCTCTGCCTCCGTCTTACCCCTTCTGCGCCTAGCCCTTATTTTGTCGCCTCCCGCCATCCCATCCATCAAAAGTAAGTTTGCCCAGCTGCAGCTACGCACCCCCGCATCTGTATCACGTCTCTCCTTGTTGCATCCAGAGGCTTCTTCTTTCCATCCTCCCGTTTGCCCCCTCTCGCATACCACATACCGTATACAATTACACTGCATACGCATCAAGAGGCCTGCTCTCTGGACCTCTTTTCATCCAGCCCTCATCAGAACTGATAGCCCACATCATCCAAAGAGTCAGCTCAGAGCCCATATCCAACGATACCCCCAACATAAATACCCATTTTGCCGAGAAAAGCAACTAACCTGGCCACCCTGTAAATAGTGACTCGTTCTCACAAGTACAACGACCGTGACCACAAGGGTCTGGCTGATGGCAGCGTCTCTCCGACAGAACATCTGCCTCGCTTCTTTGCCAAGAGCGGCTACGTTGATGTTGACCCCAAGAAGATCAAGAAGGACGGCTGTGGCAAAGGCAACTGGTACGTGTTTTTTCTGTTGATTTCATCCTTTGTTTATTTCTTAAACATGGTTCATCTTTTATTAACACTGCATTCCGCAACAGGGGAGGTGTCGGCGAAGAAGTCGTGGATGAGAATTTCCGCTTCACCAACGCTCGCCGCCGCTCCAACAGCTTTTCCCACCACAATCTCTCCGACTTCAAGACCAAGTTCGAGGTGAATGAGCCCGATCCCGTCTTCGAAGAGTCTCTCCACGGACCTCTTGATGAAGAGAACGGCGATGACCTCTCCAAGACCGACTCCACGGAGAGTGTTCACTCCGTCTAAGCGAGAGAGCTTCTCTCGCCTGCCCAGATGAGCGCTGCTTATAGTCATGTCCTACCCTGGAAGCGTCCGGATGCCCCCACTATTACACAACGGAAATAATGATGATTTCATATTTACTCTTTAGCTTTGGGACCTTTCTATTTCTTTTCCCTTTTCATCACGAAGGAATGGAGCTGTGGGAAATTGACATCCACGGAGCTGGACATGACGGCACTCTTCTGAGGCTAAACTCATGATGCATCCCCCGCCGTGGCGCTGCTTACCCGACGGGACGAAATGTATTACTGTATAATAACTCTTTTTCTTTTTTTTTAACAATCATATGAAGGCTCCGGCTCTTAGATAGAACCAATTTAAGCCGTGTAACATTTTAATGTGAATCGTTCACTCTCTTGTGCGAAGAACTCGTGGACTGTCTACGGAGTACCACCGAGGTGTGATATGAAAATGGGATAGCAATAGCGAGCCCAAGTGAGCGGTATGATTTCCCCCCAACAGTTTCAGGCAAGAGAGGGATTCCTCGAGTAATCATCGATCCTCACCCTGCGGGACACGTAAGGCTTTACTTGAACGAGACAAGACCGCGTCTCGACCGGCAGCCAGCGTCCCAGACTCACCGTGTCGGTGGCCGCCGATACGACTGCGTACCCCGCTCGGGTGAACTCCCATTTCGAATAGCCCAGGAGAGGCTGCAGATCGATAGATGAATGGGGGAGGTATCGGCAGTCGGATAATGGCAGCGCCTATTGCGCTACACACATACTATCTAGCACATACAGCACGTTGAAACACTCGCAGCAGCAGCACCCGACTGCATTGGCACGGATCAAGTCTTGTCTCGTCTCGTCTTGTCTGTCTTTGTCTGTACATACGGAAGTATGCATGTTGCATGTGCAGGTGATGGGATGGCGGCAGGGATGGTTAATTGGATGGATACGGAGGCTGGGAGAGTTGGAGCAGGGAAATACAACCGATGCCTATGGTGTGGTAGTATTACTCCGTACACAGACAAGGGCTGCCGTCTTTTCGGTCAAGGTGTTTCGACAATAAAGATTCTACCGGCACTCCATACTTATTCAACTAATCGACCTCGTCTTCGCTCACTTGCTATCGAATATTCCCATCAAAATCAACACGTCCTGCCTCTTCAAGCAGCCCATTACGAAGTTCCATCTCTCTCTCTCTCTCCCCTCTCCCGCAACCCCCGGAGCCACAAAACTCCACTTTTACCGCCCCCCCTAGTCCGTGCGATGCACCGGAACAGAAAAGGAACTGCAAGAGACGCTTGTTCTGTTTTTGGTTGCGGGCCCAGGGAGAAGCTGTGCGCTGGTGATTAGGTAAGCCAAAAAGAAAGCTTCTCAGCCTTGCGAGCGGAAAAAACACGTGCTGTCGCGCTGCTTTTTTGCTTCCAGGCAGATTGGGCGATCGAATAACGGCAGACGAACTTTTTTTTTTTTATCCACGATCAAGGCTTGCAAAAAAAGGCGACAACCTGATACCTCGATTTGACCTCAAACTCATTGTCTCTTTAAACTGTTTTATTCACCCTGTCCTACGCGAGTTTCTTTTGAGCAATCTCGAATTCAAAAAGAAATAGGAGAGATAACCGCTATCGCGACATTCTTCAGCCTTGCGACATCACGACCGCTTCCTCTGCAGCCACTCAGCCAAGCAGCCGCCTGACAAGGACATCCAAACCAACAATCATCAACACCCATTCGGGGAATAAATAATTAAACAAAAAAATGGCCGTCCCACCAGCCTACCACGAATCCCTCCCATGTACGCCCTCACCAATCCTCATCTTCACACAACATCCAAAACAATAAAAAAAAGCTAATCATCCTCTCTAGACATTGACCCCGAACCCTCCCCCGAAG
>PXNZ01000771.1:0-15801 GCA_003012085.1 Trichoderma brevicompactum
CCTCTTCTCTTCTTCTCTTCCTCTTTTTTCCTTCTTCTTTTTCTCCCTCTCACTCCTCAATTTGCCTCCCTATCCCCACCATTAAAATTTTCTTGTTTTACATCTTCTCTCTTTGAACGTATCCCTGATATGCATATATCCTGCCTGATTCTCCTGCTCAGTAAATTTCAAACTTGCTAATATCACTCTTCCCTCTTAGCTATCCGCATCGTCTGCCGCTCTTGATCTTGCTCTATCGCCCTCACCAAATCCTGAAGCGCGAGCGTCTCATAATTGGAGAACTAGCGTAAACCGGCATCGCACCCAACACAGCATGTCAGCCATCAACGGGCCCTCTACTGGCCAATCCGGTGACGCTGGCAGCATTGGAAGCCGCCCTGCATCTATTCGTCATTCCCTTGATCTTACGTACATCTCGGAAAGTTCGAACGAGACGGCTGGTGCCTCTCAGGCAATCCATCCACCTCCCAAGCTGCAAAGTTCTTATTCTGCTAATGACATCCCTACTGTCAAGAATTCTGGGAGTGTCTCTATGATGAATGGTAGTGCAAACAACCACGCTCAGCAGCACTTCCATAATCATAATGCCAGCATCGGTCGCATTCCTGCTGGAGCAGTACCAATCCGGCATGCTCGTGAATTGTCCAATGACAACAATATCAATGCCAGTCGTGAGCAGGCTGCTGTCTTCCCATCGATTAACTCGGCCCTTCAAGCTAGTGCTGCTCCATTCGGACCAACCATGGCAACCGCGGCACCTCAAACCGCAACAACTCATACTACAGCACCTGTGACTTCTCCAGCTAGTACGGCACCGACGAATTCATACAGCGCTGGCTTCTACCCGGCGAACGGCTACACATCTACAAGTGCTGCTTCCACTCCTCCGTACAATGCTCATTCGCTTTCTACTGGGATGCAGCAGCTGAATATAAATGGGTCCAATAACGGGAATGCGTATTCGCCTCAGAGCTATTCTCCCTATGGTAATGTGCCCTACGGTCAGAACAACCAGCACCGCGATAGCCAGGCTCGTGTCATCCAGCATCGTCGACAACTTGATAATGAAGGTGAGTGTGATGAGTGGCAGCGTTTCCCTCTTGTTCTCTTGTTCCTTGTGCTGACTCTCTCTTTGCAGCAATGTCTCGGTATCAAAATATGCCGCTGGATTCATTCCGAGGCCAGATATATGAGCTATGTAAAGACCAGCACGGCTGCCGCTATCTCCAGAAGAAGCTGGAGGAGCGTGAGAGCGATCAAGTTCACATGATCTGGCTCGAGACCAATCAGCATGTCATAGAGCTCATGACGGATCCGTTTGGTAATTATTTGTGCCAAAAGCTCCTCGAGTTCTGCAATGACGACGAAAGAACTGTTTTGATCCAGAACGCATCCCAGGATATGGTGCGCATCGCTCTCAACCAGCATGGAACAAGAGCCCTTCAGAAGATGATTGAGTATGTCAGCACTCCTCAGCAAGTGCACCTCATCATCGAAGCCCTGCGCTTCCGAGTTGTTGAACTCATCCAGGATCTCAACGGAAACCATGTCATCCAGAAGTGTCTTAACAAGCTCACTGCCTCTGATGCCCAGTTTATTTTTGATGCTGTCGGCAACAACTGTGTTGAAGTTGGAACTCACCGGCATGGCTGCTGTGTCCTTCAGCGCTGCATCGATCATGCAACCGGTGAGCAGAAGCTTTGGCTCATTCAGCGCATCACCGAGCATGCACGCATCCTCGTGCAGGATCCGTTCGGGAACTATGTTGTCCAGTACATCATTGACCTTAATGAGCCTACCTTCACCGAGCCCATCGTTGGCATGTTCCAGGGCTGCATCAGCCAGCTCTCTCGCCACAAGTTCAGCTCCAATGTCATTGAGAAGTGTTTGCGTTGTGCCCAGGCTCCTTCGAAGGACATGATAGTAGAGGAGATGCTCATCCCCAGTGAGATGGAACGCCTTCTTCGAGATTCATTTGCCAATTATGTCATTCAGACTGCTCTTGAGTTTTCCACTCCCCATCAAAAATACCGGCTCGTGGAGGCCATTCGCCCCATTCTTCCGCAGATTCGTACAACTCCCTATGGACGCCGCATCCAAGCCAAGATTGCCGCCTACGACAACCGCGGAAGTGCTGCCTCGAGCGGGCAAGTCACTCCCGCTGATAACACGCAGGGGCAGATCCCACTACGACCCGGCCATAATCGAGGGCTTTCCGGCCCCTCGGTGCTGCCTCCGAACAACGGCCATACCAATGGAACACCGCCCAGTGTCGGAAGTCAAGGCATGCGTCAGCAGGCGCCGCCTCCCTTCTCTGGCAGTACCACTATAGCGACACCTTCTACAACCTCCAGCTCGGGTGGCCCTGTCCAGCCTCCCCAGTTCAACCAAATGATGCCTGGCAATTACAGCCAGGGACATTCCACCAACACGTCGGTGGATGCCGGTGAGGCACGCTGGGTGTAAAACTATTTGAAATCTTCTACTATTCATTTCGACGATTTGCCTGTATAATGACGCTTGGGCCTCTTATGCTTTTATATTCTTCACTCAGGGCCGTTTAGTGGAATATGACTTCATGCGGCACGGTGATGACACTGCCATGATGATGAAATTTCTATTTCCGTTTCCTTTCCCTCCCTTTGTTTCATTAGTCCCCAAGCCAGAACGCGATATTCCTTCAGAAACGGTCGACTCCCCGCATCTGAGCAACACAGCATTTATCAGAATGCTTTTGCGTGTATATTACGAACAAATAGGGGGTTGGAAAGGTTGTATCGGCTCGCGCCGTCGGCCTCCAAGTTGCCCGCACGGGCGAGATCAAACACAGGCGAGCAAAACCAAGGCTTCGTCTTTACCTGTACTTGGATCGTCGCTGTGCTATTATTAGTGCCGACGACAAATCTTTTCTTCCCTTCTCCTTCTTCTCTTCGATTCTTCTATTGTCATTTGATGTGTTTTCTCTTATTTTCTCGGTTCACGGTTCTACGGTCAAGAATGATTCTTTTATCACGACAGACAGCCATTTTAGTCGTCCCAGCTGGGAGCATGCGACCTGAACACCATATTTGGGACTCTGTTGGATTTTCAATGAGCTTATATTCCGGCTTGTTGAATACACTAACTCGTCGACTCAATTGGTGGAAGCTGAGTTGTCCAATTGAAGATGGAATCTATATATTGGAGCTTCAAAAAGGCTAAGGAAGGGAAGGACCATGGCAAGGCGGTTGGATTTTGGGGCTAAACAAAGTGGTAATGTCGCGATTGCGTAGAACTGGGTAGCTGGATATGTTGTTTTCTCGTTTTATTCTCTCTTCGTTTTTGCTTCCTACCTCCTCGAAAAAATGCCTGCAGGTGTGTGCTTGTATGATGTGAGGGCAGACAAAACCGGAACCGCTTACCCCTGCTTACTTTTGGCCGGTTCACGATGGATGGATGGAGCAGCTTTCTGGATGGCTGTGCTTGGGACTTTTGCACATGGGGGTCTTATAAAGCTAGGGCCCTCGTTTCTAAACTGTACTTAGAGAGACAAGAAATCATTTGCTTTTCAATTGATATGGGTTTGGGCGTGAACATGAATGCTTTTACATCTTTGAGTATGAATGTGTGTGCCTTTACTACCATGAAGAATATTTGCCATCATGTGTATTACAAAAACATTGATCGTTGAGGCGAGCACAGCACACACATACACACGTGGATGGGTGAACGCTTAAGTGTCACAATTGTTTTCTACATATAAAAATCAAGAAAAAAAAAAGATATCATCGCAATTCCGTGTTATTAATCATCGGAAAGTGTTTCATGCCATTTCCATTTTAGAAAAAAAACTACCAAAGAAGGACATCCTTTTGGCTTTTTTTTTTGTTTACCCCTTTCCCCCCAAATCTTTCAAGCTACTAACACCCAGTCGCTTTTTCTTTGCCCGCAAGTTTGTTTTGAAAACAACAAAAATGATGCTGCTGCAGCAAAAAAGCCACCCAAAGGACTCCCACGAAGCGCTCCCAGAAGAGCATCCAGGAACACCGCCGCAACGCCTTGGCTGTCAACGCTTCCGCTTCCCGGCGGGGGGCGTTTACCTGTAGCGCCACAGGGACAGGGTGTTGTGTCTCTTCCAGGTCTTTCTGCGGCCAGCGGTGGTCTTGTTGTAGCGGTGGCCCTTGTTGAGGCCGCGAGAGCGCTTGCCGGTGGCGGTGAGGCCACGGGACTCGCGGTGCTTGTGAACGGGGTTGACGATCCAGTTGATGCGGGGGTCGATGCGGATGGCCTTGTGGCTGGGGTCGACCAGGATGACCTCGAAGTACTTGTAGGTAGAGTCCTGGTTGATCCAGTAGGAGTTCAGGACGCGCAAGTTGGCGCAGCGGCGACCAACACGCTCCTCAGCGGTGGCCTTGAGGGAGCGCTGGTACTTGAGCTGGTTGATACCCTGGTTGGTGGGCTTGCCTGTTCGTCAAAGTCTCGGTCAGTATCTTTGTTCCTCTGCAGAGATAAAAGATTTTCTCCTTGCTCCTGTCAGCAGGAGGTTAAAGGGTAAAAACGTACCATAGGTGGCACCCTTGGGGGCAGGGCGCTTGCGGCCACCACGGCGGACACGCACGCGGTAGATAACGTAGCCCTGCTTGGCCTTGTAGCCGAGGCGGCGAGCCTTGTCGGGGCGCGAAGGGCGGGAGGCGCGGTGGATAACGTTCAATTGACGGTACTATATTAATGCACTCTCAGCAAATGTTCAACGAGTGTATAGCAAAGACAAGGGGGGAAGTGTAGATGTTGGCAGCAGGGAAACAGAAAAAAACTTGAGTCTGGTGTTTTCTCTCAGAATCCTTTTTTCGCTCTCTCTGTGTGTATCCTCCATTGCCATGTTACAGGCAAGATGGGGGGGAAAATTCGTTGAAGAATATTTTTTCCAAAGCACACAAGATCCATCCAAGGATAGAGGGACGACAGAAGAGAGAGAAAAGAGAGTAGAGAAGAAAATAGACATCAAGTTATTCCCACTGCCTCGACCTCATTCCGGCCCCGTCCACAGAGAACGTAAAAAAATTGTTCGTCTCCGATTGTGTGTTTTGTTTTTGCGTCATGTGTAATTATTCGGAGTTGCAACGTACTTCCCAGCAGCGCACACGGAGAAGGAAGCGGACCAGGTCGGACTGCTTCTTCTTCTGGAGCTCTTCGACATACTTGAGGGCACCCATTTTGGCTGTGCGGCGACGACGACGATGACAATGTTAGCTTTACAAGATTGTCTCTTTTCTTCTTCTTTGCTCTCAATGGGAGAAAGGAATTGGGGTATCCCAAGGGAAGGGGGAAGGGGACGAACCGGCTTGGGGTCAGAAATTTTCCTGCCGAGGGTTAGTTGAAGGTGGTTTGATCAAGAGGATGTCGAAATTTCGGAGGAGGAGGCTGCAAAACCCAAAAGCGACAATGAAAATTCAAGGGCCTGTTTGTGGGTTAAGCGATGGTCTAAACCTGATATGGTGCTAGCGTGATAGGACTTGCCCCTCGGAGCCCTCGTGTGGATTTTGGAAGAGAAAAATAGGTGTGGTGGAGGGATGCTGAGTCATCTAGGTGAGCTCACCTTGGATGATCCACAAGGTGAGAGCTGAGGGCCGGAAAGTACAAGGGTACTTGATGGCACTCCATCCAACTTTCTATTACAAAGGATAGGTGTTGGGCAATCCTGTAATACTCACTACCCCAATTGTAATTATTAACCACGAAATATTTTTATTTATCTTCATTTAGATTACAACAGAAGTTTTGTTACTCCAGCAAACGCCTTCATTGTTTCCCGTGCAGTAGCTCCCCATGTATCCTCCACCGCTGGCATTCCTCCTTGGAGCCACCTGCAAGCAGCTTGTTCAACTTCATCACCAACGCGTGCTGGTGAGCAAAGGAATTTAGCGTACTCTCCTGAAAGAACAACACCGTTGAGAGTCTGTAACGACATCTCAATTGCTTTCTTTTCAACCTTTGCGATGTCTATTGCATCTTGTTGCCATTGCCTCCCATCAGCCGGCTTGGTGATGTTGGTAGATTCTTTGTTTATGTCCTCATATTCATCTATGGCTTGTTGCAAGTTTTTAATGCATTCTTTGGACTTTTGGAATATTATGCTTTGCTTGACGTCTGCCGAATTAGATGACAGATCCACTGCATCTTTAAGAATCGCAACAATACTAGAGTCCGTAGAGTCTGGCCTGTCTGTAGACCTAGATACAAGTCCCCGTCAGAATCTAAACCGACCGAAAAATGTACAAGGAGGTAATCACCGAGCACTACAATATTGACTCTCTATCGTGCGAATCAAATCGTCTGCTTTCCTTCGAATGCTCCTCTTTGCACTAGAGACAGAAGAAGTACCATTCTTTGTCTTTTTGGCAGCATTGGAAGCGCTCAAACTATTACCGGCACCAAGTTAACGACAGTCAAACTTCCCACATAAAAGCATGATTCCGTCCTACCTAGCGCCAGTTCGACCTTTCTTCAAAGACCTTGCCGTTTTAGGAGGTTGTTCTTGGCTCTTCTTCTGCGATTTCGGCGGTGCTCGCGACGTCTTCTTAGCTGCAGGTGCAATATCAGGCGTTGCGTCTTCTTAAATTAGACTTTTAGCTGAAAGCTCACGATCTCGGGTAGTAAGGCGCTCTCCTACCTTCCTCTGAAGCCTTCCTCTTTCGTGTCCTCGTCGGCATCTCAGCACTCAACACCAAAGAATTTATATTCTGACAATTGAAACACCACTCTTTTGATGAAATCTGATCATGAAATAGTGAAAATTCTAAGATAATAGAAATGTGTGAAGAAGAGAAAAGAAGAAGAAGAAGGAAATTACAGCGGCAAGGTTTGAACTGCGGAGTTCATCAAGCGCCCTCGTCGCTCCTTCCCGCCATCGAGGAAGGCTCATTCGGCAAGACACATGACTCCCCATTCTCAACAAAATAACGTCTGTATAACGTGAATATCTACTGCAGAGGTGCTTGATTCGCAGCTTGCCATATACAGAGACGAAAAGGAAGAGACGGTAAATATTTTGTATCCGTCGAAAGGGTCTCCTTACCCCTTTCACGCATCTCTACTTTGGGCAGCCGGGGAGAGACTACGCAACATGCACATCAACGGATCCTTGGAGACCTCGTGTCATGGTATAATGCCATCAATCGTCAATTTAGTGTCAAGATGATAATATTCTCTCAAAACAAAATTTCCCAAATAAACAAGAGTACTAATGCAGTCCAAATTCTGTAGAATAAAGTAAAATAGTAGTGGAAAAAAAGTTTGTCGAGAGAGAGAGAGAGCGACAAAAAGAGAAAGGCATAAGAAAAGAAAAAAGAAAAGAAATCAAAAAATTTCTTGTCGTACATGACATTAGCCATACCCAATCCGTTCCCTTTTTTGATTGTGTATTAGTTACAGCATGCATGCGTTAACTCAGGTCTCTCTGTCTATATTCTCAGCCAATGGAAGCGAAAGCAAAACCATACCCATTCTCCATTCTTTGATCTCGCATGTCCAGTAGCCAAATCCGTAATCCGTACCAGAGTTATAGAGGGATAATATGTATATGTATGTATGTATATAGCAAAAGGATGTTGTTGTGAAAAGGTAACGACAGTCGGGGGAGGCCCTGTATCGATTGGAACGAGAGGATAATAATGCTGCCATGGGCCCTCCGCTTGAAGCATGAACCAACCCTCGGCTTGGCCTATGTGATGCCCACATCGACTAGCCGCCGCCGTGAAAATAAAATAAAACTGATGAATAGGCATATTGCAAAAAAGAAATATTTTGTCTTCTTTTGTTCTTTCATTATCGTCCAATATCCTTTAGAGTGTAGCAACCAGCGTGCAGAAACGAGTGTTGTAGTCTAATCATGCTATAATTCATTCAAGTTTTGCCGTCCTAGATTTAATGAGTGTTGAGTGAGAGACCCTGGAAGGAAGCCGTCCAGTCATTGGGGGGTGAGATTGCAGTCACGCCCTGGGAGTGCGGCCCAGGAGATGGCATGGTTTGAGAGGTGGGAAAACGTTGGCGGATCGATTGCAAATCGCCAGATTGCGGAAACCCGGCGCCCGCGAAGGCATCGACACCCTGGTTGATGCCCAAGGTATACGCACCAGCGCCATTCATTCGCGTGTTTCCAAAGGCACCGGTGGAACCATAGGCATAGTTGGTGGGCGGAAATCCCGTGGCCGAAGAAGCCTGCCTATCCGCAGCCAACTGGGGCTGGCCATAGCCAGATCGCAATCCCCGAGCTTGGGCGGCACCAGCGAAAACTTGTGCTTGCTGTTCTTGCTGCGAGGCTTGATTCGGGCGACGCTCATTTGCATTTGCACCGCGGCCAACGCCGACAGCGCCAGGCCCAACTCCGCTTGGCGCCTGGATCCCTAGGGTAGGACTGGCAAACGATGCTGGGTTGATCGCAGACATCCAGATTCGAGTCTTGTAGATCTTGAAGAGATCCGTGACAAGAGAGTTGAAATTAATATAAGAATCGGCAAAGTAGTAAAACGTCAACTTCTTCCAGTCCCTAATGGTTTGGTCAGTCCACATGCGATGCCTATAAAGAGATAAATGTTTGCAACTCACATCTGGAACTCGGCGTCAAGAATCTCCATGTTTAGGCCGTGCTCCTTGACCTTTTGCATACAGACTCTCTTTGCCTTGGCCTCTTGGCCTTCTTTGTCACGCAGAGAGTGAATCTCGTGATTCTGAGCAAGGCGCTTGATGAGCTTCGGACGGAGCTCGCCAGCGCTTGGCTCTTGCATGTGGTGTTGATTTGGCGGGCCCATTCCGCCAATCGCGCTGCCCTGGAGGCCACTTGACGAAGCCAAGAGGCCGGCGCCCGAGCCTTCCTGCGCAGCGGCTGCGTTTTGAGAATACATCATTAACCACTTGTATTGCTCCTCTGCATAATGCTCCTTGAGCTCCTTGGCAGTCTGCCAATCCACATTATCGCGTGCAACAGTTCCCAGGTCAGTGCCTCGATCAGCCTCTACGATGACCAGGTCGCCAGGCTTAACTGTAAGGCCGGTTCCTTCTTGAATGTAGAACACGTCTGCCCTGGCACACTTGAAGAGGACGACGTGCAATAGTTGGTTGTGCCTCGGCTGGCCCACGCTGTACACGTTGCGATGAGGGGACGGCGGCCGATTAGAAAACTGACTGTGCATTCCAAACTGGGGCCCATAAGGACCACCAAACGCCGAAGGTATGGAGCCCGCCATGTTGCCACCTCCGGGGAAGAAGCTGGCTATAACAGAATTGTCAGCGTTATTTGTAAACCTTTGTAAATTGACCCAGCCAGAAACTTACTATTACCTGCTCCTCCAAAGGCTGAGCTGTCCGGATAGCCTGACGGATAGCCCTGACCCAGCTGACTATCAGGATTGGGGGCCTCCAGCGTGGCTGCAGAATCGGCAATGGAGCTGATAGACCCCTGTCGTGTAGGCATATTGGCGAAAGAGTGGCGTCTACTCTGGGAAAAGTCGCTTGCAAAGTAGCTTGGGGAGCTAGACCAAAGAGCCTTCTTCAAGTTGGGAACTTCCTTCCGCCCATCAAAGCCTAGAGGATTTCGGTACGGCCCTGCTGTACCAAACTCGCTCATTCTTCTGTCGGTAGCTCGCCTGGCCATGCCTTCGCCATCATTGGTTTCGTCGAGCTCGTCAATGGCATAGTCGGCTTCCTCAGGGACGTACTCTCGCAGAGGGTATCCGTTGCCATGATAAGACCCGGGAGCGCCTCTTTGTCGAATCCTCGTGCCATACTGCTGCTGCGCCTGTTGCTGTTGGTGCTGCTGCCTGAGCATGGCATTCTCCCGCGCAAGCATCTCAATGGTTTTGGATTCAGCGCTCTGGTGGAACGAGCCTTGGAGCGATTCCGACGAATTCTCATCGTCGTCATCTTCCACTTCTTTGACTTTTCCGAGCATGGTTCCGTCACTCGCCATCTCACTGAGCATGCTAGGCCGTGAAGGTCGGTGTTGGAGAGCAGGATAGCGGGCCCGGCCAATGACGGTGGAGGAGCTCATGCCAGAGCCCGGTGACATTTCAGGATCCAGCTGTCCAGCAGAATACGACTGCGAGCGATAGGTCTTTGGTGTAGGGTGAAGTGGGATGGGAAAGGGAATCTGCGAGTTCGTGCCTGGCTCGCGACTGGCCGACGAGGTTGGCGTAAGGCCAGAGGAATCTGGGCCAAAGAAAGAGTTGCTTCCAGCCCCGGGAGGCACCGTCGAGGTGGGAGATGGGAGAACCTCGCTGAGCCTCGACGGCGGATCCTTGCGATCTGTATTCCAGATGCCAGTTCCCCATGGGAAGTTTGACCCCGGCGCGCGACCCATTACTGAAGATGTAGAATGAGAACCCCAAGCCCCCGCCCCAGTTTCGATGGATGGCGTGCTTGGGTGCGATGTGGTAGGAGACATTGAGTTGCTTGCAAAGGACCCCTTGCGAGGTCGGCTGAGGGGCGCAGATGTATCGTTTAGCCAGGAGGCCCGGCGGACAGGCTTCACAGGCTGCGCAAGAGATTGCGATGCTTCGTGACGATGATCGCCTTCGTCTTCAGAGCTTGCTAGCGCTTCTGAATCCGGGGTCGACGTCCTGGCATTCACCTTCTCCAACAGCAGAGACTGGTTGGAGGGCGCCTGGGTCAACTTCGACGATGATCCGTTCTTAACCGAGCTTGAACTCATGATCGGCCGGTCACTAATCAATTCCGGGAGTGGTTCTGTGCAATTCGAATTATGTTTTCTTTGTGTGCGTGTGCGTATCTCTTCCCAAGAATAGAGAATTCAGAGATGCCGATACTAGCGGGAGGTGGTCGAATGTCGAATGGTAAGAGGGAGTCGAGAGAACCACAAGGTCAATCGGAGGGATTCAGCACGTGAGGTCTTTCGGGCAGAAGTGCCAGTAGATGGAATACAGATGCGAGGAGGAGGTGATGGCGGTCCAAAGGATTTAGAGTTTAGAAAATAGATAGCTCTTGAAGAATAAATTCGAAAGAAAAAAGAAGAAGAACGAAAACTGCTTGATCGTTAGCGCATCAATCCAAAGCATCACAAGCCCAATCCATGCAGGTATGGCGAGATGTCTCGAACGACCACAGCACCGAACCTCGGCGAATGATGCAATTCAGACCAACCAGCAGATGCAGAAAGTGAAGCGCATGATGGGGCTGTTCGCCTCAGCGACGTCTCCGATCTGAGCGAAGAGACTTTTGCAGCTGTTTGGGCTGCCGCAGGTGCGTAGTGTTGCGGGGGGGTGAGAAGGCGTCGGGACTGGTTCGGGCCCAGCTGAGCTGAGGCTCGAAGAAAACGTTCCACTTACCAGTCACAAAAAGTCAGGTACGGTCTATGTGGGGAATCAAATGGTAAAGAAGCTCTAAACGGTGGAAACAGGAGATGGCCAGGGTGAGAGCGAGAGCGACTGGATGGGACGCGACAGGCCGATGAAGATTTTTTGGAGGTGGCGAAAGATATTCCGTGTGTGTCAGTGGTCTCGCGCGGCAACGGAGGTGGTGGTGGTGGTTGGGTGCCGCAGTGACGTTGGGCGGTTCGATTGATTAAAGTAAGTAGAAAGAGGAAGCGGGAGGAGAGGGAACGATATCCGAGGGTATAACAACGTCTAAGCCGGCGCGTCTAAACCAGAACCCAATAGAGAGAGAGAGCCGAGAGTGAGAGAGAGAGAACAAGAGGTGACGAGAGAGAGAGAGAGAAGAGGAGATGGAGTGGCAGGGATTTGGGCTGTAAGGAGAGGATGGAACCAGGCGAGATGTGCTCCGTACTCATCCGCAGCCGCTGGATCTGGCGAGCGACGACCGCAGATGAAGGAGAGGCAATGGTGTTGCTAGAGCTGGAGAAGCACCTTGTGCCAGTCGAGGCCCATGATTCTCCTGCTAGAGGCCCCGGGACTCGCCAATCCAAGCGCAGCCGATGCTGACAATGCACGACGCCAGCGCAATGCTGTGGCAGCTTGTTAGCAGGCGCTGCAGGAGGCAGGCAAGTAGACGGACGACGGGATCGAGACGACGACGGTAGATGATGGCGGAGCTTGGATGCTGGCCACCAAACTGCTGCTCGAGGACGTGGATCGAGAGGAGACGAGAGTCAAAGGTGAGAGGAATTCTGGCAAAATACTGCACAGGCCCAAGGTTTAAGTCACTTGAGGGCGTCGCGGTTCGTAAGGCAGGTGGGGGTGGAAAGGTCGAGAGGTTCGCGACAGAAGCCGGCGCAAGTGTCGTGCGGTCGACGTTTTCAAAAGGTGGAGAGAGAGTCCCCCCCAGGCCTGAGCGCCAGGGCAGTAAGTGGCGTGGACGAGGACGGCCGGCGCTATAACTTTATGGGGTCCGGAGTACCCCGAAGTACCTTCTGAAGAGTGGGCTTTTGGGTTTTGGGTCGGTTTTGCAGAGGGGGAGGGGGGTCGGGCCAGCACGCTGCAGTGCGCTTCAGGCCTGGGGGGCCCCTGGGCGCCGCCAAACGCACGGGGCAGAGAGCGCTGGAACAAGTTACCTGTACGAACTGCCAGGTACCGTAGCATCTGCTGCACAGGGGGAATTGCGGCAGATGCAAGGAGCAGGGAGCAAGAGATTGTGGGTGGGCTGCATGGACTCCGTAGCACTCTGAGAATCCTCAGCATCCCGTATTTGGACCGATCAGGGACGGTTTTTACTCGCAGTGTGTCTCGGCTGGTTGTCTTTTGCAGTTGTCTTGGACGAGGCAGCATTTAGGTGCTCTGATTTCAGTGGCCAAGAGATACTAGTAGAGAGAGCTCTAAACAGCTACAACTGATAGTAGTACTCGCCATGTACAAGCCGACAACAAGGGGGCCTAGCTCCGTCTGCCACAAACAACGACCACGCAGCATCACTGCAACAAGCAGGTTAAATTAGGAGGCAGAAGCTCCAGAAAATTGAGGGCCAACGGAGTACCTTGCCGTACCGTGTGAACTAAAACGAAATACCGGACTAGGGCGATCCGGATAGGCTGGCCGTCGCTGGGATGGTGGAGGCGTCCAAGAGAGGGGAGAGGGGAAGCATGTACAAGCCATCTCGTAGTATGGAGAAGCTCGACGAGCATCCATGATGGCGTCCGCAAGAGGCTTGGAAAGAGGAGCTGGTGCCGCAAATATGCTTTTCCCGTCTCTGTCCATGGCATGTCTGTCAGTTTCTCCTTGGCTCTTCCCCCTCTCTTTGTCGTTAGGGAAGAGGATTAATAGCGCTAATACGGAGAGCCAGCCAACAGACTAACAGGGGGGGATTTGGATGGATGGATGGATGGATGGATGGATGGGTGGTGGATTCATCCATGGGTTGGAGGGCCTCTGGCCAAAGCACACGCGCGCGCAGCTTTTTTGTCGGATGATGGTGGAGGTGGTGCCAGCAGGCGAGAATCAGTGAGAGTAAAACAGCCATCCAGACTGAGCACCTTAGGGGGGGGGAACGGCTGAAAGATGGCTGAAAAGCCCAATCATGGCTGTTCTGTTTGTTGGCCTCGAGCTCTTTGGCATTGCTCAACCTCTTCATCTCAGCATTTCCGCCGCTCATCGTGCTCAAGTGCAAGGTCGCAGCCAGCTGGGGCAGCCAAGGAGTCTCGAGATGACGATGGGGCCTAGGGCAGCCGATGTGGGCTGGGCCAGGTGGCGGCCCGAGGTGGCCGTGGAACCGGGCCTGCACACGAGCTGAATGGGTGCGAGAGGAGCGCTGCCCAGGCATTGGTTTGCATCTCACAGTGAGGAGATGAGCTGCGGGATGTCGTGCATGTGGTGTGATGAAGACAGCCGGCACTCAAAACCTGTTGTTAGGCGCGAGGTTTTTTGAGTCTCGAGTCACTTTGTAGAAGTACCACTCGAAGGTATTCAAATGCCGGGCGGTGCGTGCAGTACCTCTCTTGGTACAGATAACCTTGGTCAAGTACCAAGTACGTGTTTGTGGTACGACAGGTGATACTAGAGCTCGACATGACATGTTGAGGAATCGACATACAAAGTTTACAACGGTTGGCATACGCAAGCTGCCATGGGATACTCAACTTCAGCATATCAAAAATTTTCTTCGCCTGTGAGATTTGTCCTGCATGTCAGTTTGCTGACCAGGAGTCTAAACGCCGGTGCCCCATGCCGACTCGTACCTGTTACATGTCGCTTTGGCTGAGAGCTTCCCACAATTAGCAGCTCTTCTCTGTAGGGAGTACCTGCTCCATGCCAAACGTTGCAGAGCAATCTGCGACTATGACAAGGCATCCATCCCCTAGCTCTTGTTTGGTTTTAGATACAGGTGCTCCGTAAGGTACAGAGTACTTATAACGGTTGGCAGGTACCTGTAAGGATAAGGTAAGGGCCGCCGCTGCGATTTGTATCACGGCGCATTGGGTGTAAGTCGATTCGCCCATGCCATGAGCACGGGACCAGCTGCAGAGTCGCAAGATCGACATTTAACCACCCGTGGCATTGCATTGCATGCAGAGCTCTCCAAGGTGCATGTTAACTTACAAGGGCGTCGTCTATACCCGGCAATATTTTGCGCGACCTACGAAGTAACGGCGCTCGAAATACCCGAGCAAGGGGGCCAAGGCATTCTTCTGCAGAGTTTTTTTTTTTTTTTAAACTACCTCGTACTTGTGCTGCTTTGGAACTGACCGATCCTAGTTTGCATCGTAGATGCCGCCCGTTGGACGGCATGCCCGACTGCTGATGGAGACGAGCAGTCACATTTAGGTGGCCTGAAGCCGCCGCTATAGCCTATTAAGGCAATGCCACTGTTACCTTGACGTTATTTTGGGGTGCTGCTTACTACAAGTACCTCCTACCCCAGGAACGCAGCTGGGTTTTCTTTGAAGTCTTCATATTTGGACCGTAACGAATTCCTATTTGAACTGTAGTGGCCTGTGCCACAAAAACAACTTTTTTCTATAGCCATGTATTCAATCTACTCAGTCTATTAATATCACAGGCCATCCAGTTCATCCTGTTCATCTTGCTGTATTATAAAAACTTAGAATATAGTGCTCTATAGAATTTTTTTTATTAATTCAGGTATCATGTAGTTAGTAATTACATTGTCGGCCAGTAGTTGGCACTGTAAATTGGTATAGCAGGATGAAGTCATTTCGCTGTCTATACGTTATGTTGTCTCCGGTTGCCCCCTTTGGCGAGAGAAGGCAAATAGTGCTCTGTGGTGTTCAATCTGAGATTCTCTCAGCCAGCAATGCCGGATGCCTTTCGCCCTGCCAAGATCTATTAGCCGTGTGCCTCGTTGTATCCAAAGCCGAAAGCCAAAAAAGAAGCCGGCACGCATTCGCATGCTCGTCTCAACATTAGGTATCTATGAATTAAAGCAGCAGCGCCATTGACTCACAACGACGTACAGAGTGTCTTCGTTGTATGCAACTCTTCCCGCCTTTCTATTCTCTGCCCCTTTTCCTTGTGCCACTCCCCGCTGGGCTAGAGTATGGCACATGCAGACCATTTGGGTCTCTGACTTGGCCCTGATATGTTCCTCACTGGCCTTTTGAATACCACAGATGCCGTTACGGAAGCTGCTCAGCTGGATAAGAACTACGAATTAACTCTTCTTACGGGGTCCTAATAGGCATATAGATGTCTTTATTCCTCCCACATACTTGCAGATTCACTCGAATGAGCTCCGGATACAGCTCAAATCATTCTTCTTGCCGTCGATACTTGCTCAGTAAAACGGCTGCCAGAGGGCCAATCTGGTGATTTTCCGGCCCCTTCCAGCGACCTGCATTAGCGGGACTAGCAAAGGAGGTACCTGCAAGTACATCCGTGCCCTGCTGTGCCTGCGTGCTTGGGG
>PXNZ01000772.1:0-18929 GCA_003012085.1 Trichoderma brevicompactum
TTTTTTTTTTTTTTTAATTATTGTTTGTCCTTGTTTCCTTTTTGGAAGCTGGTTGTGAAAATGACAGGATAGAAATTAACTTGAAGCAAAAAAAAGGCCGCTGCGACGTTTACACTCAACTCGCCTGATGCGCTGTCGATCCTGCATGGTGTTGCCGCGGCTGAAAGAGGAGGCTCGTCGGCGGCGGAAGTCCGCACTGCGGAATTCATTCGGGAAGTTGGGCTCAAGTGCATCTCGTTCAACGGCATCCCGCGCACAATCAACTGCCTCAACGCGTTCCACGCGTCGCTGCCGAGTCATGTCGCCGCGGAGCTGGGCAGGGAAGCCTCGCGCACGCTGAGGGCGGACAACGTCGAGGGGGTCAAGGCGAGGGGGAGGGGCCTGTGGGATTCCATCTACGCGCCGTTTGAGAACAAGCTGGTGGACAAGCTGGCGGTGGCGCATCCGGACTTGCCCGTGGTCATTCTGAACTGCCATTACGGGCCGCTGCTGTCGGATCCCGAGGGAGGAGACGGGCTGCGGAAGAGGGGCGTGGGGAGGGTCATGACGAGCTTAGTGGCGGTTGCGAGCTTGAGGGCCCAGACTGGGGTCGGGCCGCAGGTGCTGTCACATGTGTTTGGGCTAAGGAAGGCCGTTGACGATGGCACCTTTAGGGATGATTTGGTGGTGGAGGACGGAGCAGAGGAGGAGAAGGAGAGTGAAGAGGGCGTGAGGTGGCTGGCTGGCGATGAAGGGGGGGAGTGGATGCTGAGGGCCGTAGATAGGATTGTGGAGGGATTGGGAGGAAGCAACTTTGGGGCCAAGTTGTGATGGTGGTGATGATTACGATGGATGGGATGTAGATGATTGATTTGATGTACTGTAATAGTTTTACGCGTATATACATAGACGGGCAAACCGTGTCTTTCACAACATTATATAAACAATCTTATACACGTATTATATATACCTTATCTTTATGACGTTCTGCCTCAATACCCAAGGGTGGTTGGCGTTGAGTCGTACTTTTGTGTTTGTTGAAAGCTCAAAGTGGAACAAAGCCTACAAGTAGATTGAGGGCACCTTCAGTCAGCACATTTGCCTCAGAGGTAGCATCGACGCTTCCATGGTGTGACTCGCGTTGCATACCTTTGTAGGTAGGCGGGGAATTCGCCATGCCAAGTCGCCGTTGCGAGATTAACATTTGCGTGTCGCAATGATTTTCCTGCAAGTTTATTGATTTAATCACTTGAATTGTCAACTGCTTCATCTTGAGCTTAAAAAGGATTGTACTGGGTTAATATTCGCGGCTTGTGGGTTGAGACTCTCGCAACTTGTCAGCAGAGTCTCTCTCACAACTGTCAACATCCCTGTCTCTCACGTCAACCAATGTTGGAATGGCGCTGCAGGGCGACGATACGCCTATGGATGAGAATATCACCAAGACAGAATTAATTAAAACTTGAAATGATAATATGCGTCATTCCATCTTTTCTGAAAATGTCCCCCGGAGCTGGTCACCTTTGAATTAAACCGCGTGACGGATGCCTTGATTGATTATTGCAGTCTCGCTGCAGCGTTGTGATATTGACTCTCCTAACGTTAATGGTAATTGCCCTTCGCTATGAAGAATGTGTGCTTTACATTCACTTTTCAAAGTCGACTAGCTCTCGCTGAGAGTCTGAGGTGGGAAAGGACAACGACAACGGGAATTGCGGCGTCCCTGTCGTCATCTGTCGCCAATCTAGTTGCTTGGCTTATCCAATGTAGCGGCGGCGGCGCATGGAGAGACTGTCGGAGTTCTAAAGGGCTTAACCCATCTCAGACTTGCTTGCTTTCAGCGTCTGGAATCGCTGAATCCCGCCAGTTACAAATGGTTACTGCTTCATTTGATGTCCACGTAGATTCCTATAAGAGATATGTATTCGAAACAATCATCAATTCCTGCCCAGGCTTCAAATGTCTCTGCTCTGGCGGGCTTGCCTTCTTTGCGCAACCATGTTAGAGCAGGCCCATAAATAGCTGTTAGTTTGCGACCTTTGATAGTATGTTAAACAAGTCTTTATGATAACGCTGTCACAAGGGAAGAATAAATTGGCTCGCGTCTATTCTTCATTTGCATCATAAAGGAGTTATGAGTCTCTAGCTCAATAGTGGCATATACCATCAGTGGTAATCCTCCGTCGGACTAATACAAAGAGGTTGCCGGAGGATGACGCCAAGACAGTGGGCTGCTACAGCATACCCGCGTTGTGAGATTGAAAACCCCGGCGACGAGAACTGACTGGTATGCGAATCTTTACAGTGCTCCGTATTCACAGTTGATGTTACAGTTGCATGCATTTAAAATGAGGTTCCGGAGGAGATACAGGTAATATTTCTAATATATTTCTAATATTGCAGGGCTAACTAGCAGATGAAAGAAGGCGGCGCTGCTAATGAATGTATTACTATCGCAGCACGTCTAAGAAGAATAATCAAATAAGCGGAGAAATCCAGAGCTGAATGTCTGTAAAGTTATGTCAGATTAATTCAATATACGCCCTGTTTAGTTTAAAAGCTTCATCCTGTACTTAAGTTTGCTACGGAGCTTCATATTTTTGGTGTTCCTATGATGGAGGTTTGACTTGGTTTATACAACTCAATGTATAAAGCGAAGAGTAAAAAGTGTTTGCTGTCCCCAGGAAAATCCGGCACAGTTAAAGATCGTTGTTATGACACTAGTAGTTATATCTCCAATACAGAAATCAACGAAATTATCATGCATGGCAATGTGAACAAGAGGTGCAAGGATGCCGAGTCATACACTTTGAATTACAACAATACGAGTGGATTACCTATACGGACGAGGATACCAAGTCAGACCGGGCTGCTCTGTATGCTTCATATAATTTCTCGGGGACAACTGAATGGGTATTGACTTAAGGGTGTGTGGAGTAATTGTTATCTCTTCTCGGCGCAAAATACATGGCCATCAGAATGCTAATCTGTTTTCCGGCGAATCCAGAGACAGCTCACAGGATGACAATGTTGTATATGTCCCTCCGACTAGTGTTTGGTCTGGTCCTCCATCCTTTACAGCTAGGTCCTACAACAACCATTTTTGATCGCCATCGACGACGTCCATTATGCAGTCTCTTGGGTCGACGGTCTCTACGTCTTTATCGACTATAAGTATCTCTGCGCACGATTACGGAGATTGAATGGTGGCCCATTGTCATCCGCACATGAGATCCACCTTCTCCATCGTTCAAAGCTTCATGCCCCCGCCACTCATCATGACACTACCCTTCCGTTGACTTGTAATATGCCAATAATACCCCAGTTACAACTACCCCTGATACCCCGGCTATCACTACTATTACAACCTTGTATCGGCCGGCAATCTTATTACATCAACTAACCCAGCTCCCAGATCCACGTGCAATCCCGGATAAAGGGGTACGGAAAGATAGGTAGACTGTAGCATCTTTGGCTGCGGCGGGCACTCGGCAAGTATGGCTGCGATAACGGCTGCGACATCCTCGGCTGCGGAGGGGATACGGCCTCACGAGCTGCGGGTTCGGCTGCCCTCAGCTTCCTCCTCAGGAATAATGATTTGGCTCGTATGCTCATGTATGTGATGCCGAATAGTAGCAAAGTTGCGGATCAATGCTTGCTCAACAAGTGTAGCAACGCTTGTTGCATTAATGCCTGCCACAGCGCTCAACGCAGGGGCGAGTGCCCCAATATTATTGGCGGTATGATGCCAGCTCCATGCCATTAATGCACCGTTACCAAGGGATATTTCTTAATAATAATACTATAAACATATAATTAATTGGTCCTTCATGATACGAAGTGGCAGAGAATATAACTACTGAGATGTGGGCAAGAGAGCAAGCTCAGTTGTGTAGATCTCATGCTCTCCTCTGACGCTATTGTCTGACTGAAAAAGATTCGTCTCCAGCAACATCATTATAGCCACTTGTTATATAGCTGGGCTATGGTCAGCTCTCTCCTTGACTGCCCTAAAGGTGATATGGCTTTATAGTAATATGGCCACAATCGTATATCACTGACCATCCTGGCGCGTGACTGAATGGAAACTTCGATAGAGCGTCGTATATCAGCAATTATTAAAAGTTGGAACTGAACTATATCAATACAACTCTTAAATGAACATCTGTCAGTAAATATATAAGGAATTTGAACATAGCACATGGAGATTTGGTGGCATCAGTCGCAACATGAAGCGATAAAGAGAATTATTCCTCTTCGTCGGTATTAAGATCATCAAACTCTACACAAGGAAGCTCTTCACAAAACAATATGCCTTGTATGCATTTCCCCATTTTATCGTGCCATCTATACGCTAATGCTGTGTATGCACATGAAAACAGCCTCTTTGCATCTTCCTCTTCGCGGCAATCCATCGCTCAAAATCGAAAATGGTACCATATACCAGCCATACGCCTCCCCTCCACTTATCTAGCCCTATCCCATCCAAAAGAATAACTCCATGTGTTTGTTTGTTTCCACTTGCGGGTATCTATCCTCCTCTTTTATTTTCCAAGGTGAGAATCTACCTCTCACAGCTTATTCCATAGTGATGATATCATCTGCAACGGCAAACGTTGCGTCTGTCTTGCTCTTGACCTCCTCCACGGTGACACCGGGTGCCAGCTCTGTGAGCGTCATGGTGCCCTGCTCGCGGTTCACTTGGAAGACGCACTACCAAAGAATCAGTACTCCAAGCAAAATTTAAAAGAAGCGTAAAGAGGAAAGACATACCAGGTCTGTGATGATGGTGCTCACGCAGCGCGCGCCCGTCAGAGGCAAGCTGCACTTTTGCACAATCTTGGATGAGCCATCCTTGCAAACGTGCTCTGTTGCGACAATGACCTTTGTGTTTTCGGGGTTGGCGACAAGATCCATTGCGCCGCCCATGCCCTTGAAGAGCTTGCCTGGGATCATGAAGTTGGCGAGATCACCTGCTGCGCTGACTTGGAGGGCCTTGTCGCAGTGTTAGCTTTTGAGCGCTCTCATGAGCAGAATTATTACTTACACCCAGGATGGAAACATCGACGTGGCCGCCGCGGATCATGCCAAATGACTCTGACGAGTCAAAGGTTGAAGCACCCGGCACAAATGTGACAGTTTGCTTGCCAGCATTAACGAGGTCGCTGTTCAAGTTGAATCCTATTAGTACATAATCACGCATTAGAATCAGTGAATCAACTTACGGATCAACCTCCTCCAGTGTTGGGTGCGGTCCCATGCCCAAGAGACCATTCTCGCTCTGCAGCCAAACCGTCCTGTCCTTGGGCACAAAGTCGGCCGACATGGTGGGAATGCCCACTCCCAAGTTGACATAGTATCCCTCCTTCAGCTCCTTTGATGCTCTCTTCGCAATGCGTTGCTTGCGCTCCAGCGAGCCGTTGCTCTTGGTATCCTTTGCAGCAGCCGCTTCGCCGTCTGGTTTGCGGAGCTTCAACGTCTCAACTTGCTTCTCGACCGTCGCCTTGACGACTCGGTCCACGAAGATGCCAGGCAGATGCACGTCATCGGGATCAATCTCCCCCACGGGAACAATGTTTTCGGCCTCGACAATGGTCAGCTTAGCAGCCTTGGCCATGAGCGGACCAAAGGCACGGGTAGTACGGCGGAAGACGCAGTTGCCGGTAGTATCGGCCTTCCAGGCGCGGATGATGGCGACGTCTCCGGGGAGGGCTGTCTCCATCAAGTATTTCTTGCCGTTGAAGTCGCGGGTCTCTCGTTTGTGGCCATTTTCAAGGGGGGCGCCGCCAGAGGGGTTGTTACGGATGGGGATTTCGCCATCTTGGAGAAGGGTATCTAGTTGTTGGCTTGGGTTAGTTGACCGACTCTATTCGCACTTGTAGGTTGTCCAGATCATATGGAATAAAACAAACTTACGTGCTCCTGTAGGCGTGTAAAATGCAGGGATACCGGCTCCAGCCGCTCTCAATCGCTCTGCCAGCGTACCCTGAGGGCACAGCTCCACGGCTAGGTTACCATCAATGTAACCCTTCTCGAGGACTTTGTTGCCACCCGTGTACGACAGAATCAGGTTGCTAATCTGCCCAGATTCTGTGAGGCTGGAGAGTCCACCACGGCCTTCAAGACCGGCATTGTTGGATACGGCAGTGAGGGAGTGAAGCGATTCGCGGCCTCGGCGGAGGAGTGCTTGGATTAGAGTTTCTAGAAGCAAGACGATCGGTTAACTCCGATGCTCATATTACCATAAAAATCATTCCCCCTTTTTAATTGATTTATTCCGGCCCTCTTCCGCCATCAGTGGCCAGACAGAAGTGGCACGTTGGAATCACGAGATGACTTAATTGGCGTATACGGAGTTGGTACATACCTGCGATACCACACAGGCCGAATCCGGAACTCAAAACAACAGATCCACTTTTTACGTCCGCCACAGCGGCATCGGCGCTTTCAAACACTTTTGACTTTGGTCGGGTTTGTGACTGTGACAGGCGAATCGACGTGGTCGAGAGGAATCGTGTTCTTGCAGGAGCAGCTCTAGGCGTTCGGAGATACTGAGCCGCGGCGGAGTTGAGAAAGGAGGACCTGGCTGAGGCTCTGGGGAAAGCCAGTTTCGGGTGCATTGGCCGAAGCAGCAGTGTCGCCATTGTGCAGGTTAGCCAAAAATAGGCAGTAAGAAAAAAAAATCAGATCCGAATTCGGGTACTGTGCAAAATGAGCGGAGTTGGTGAAGCTCCCAGCTTCGGTTAATAGACAGCCCAAAGGAAAAGGGAAAACAAGGAAATGTTTTTGAGAGCAAAGAAATGTACAGAAATTAATCGATTCGGCAGTCAACCAAAGAAAAATAGGATTTGTGGCCAGACAATTCCTTATATCGTTCTCGGCACGGCAAGGCAAATAGTCTAGAAACGGAACTTACTCGGGAATCTGCCCTAGCCGGCTGGCCGGCCGGCCGGAAGCTACGGTGTGGAGATTCTTGCCCGAGGAACCGGGGCGCTAGATGAGGGTTCCTGAGTGGGAATGACGTAGATGGGGGCAACTGGGGACTATTTGGAAGGGCGGAATCGACGCTACGGAGTGTACTTTTGGGGTTCGAGGTGGGTTTTCAGGGCACGAGTCGTTGCTTTGGTATTGTCGTGAATAAGCCCTCGAACATGCTCATCTGTTGTCCTAAAGGCGAGGACAACTAGCAAATGCCGTTAGTAATGCCGTGGTCACAGGGAGGCCTCTAGATGCTGTAATCAATTCATAGGAGAGTTCCGGTGTCGGTAGCTGGTAGAGCCACCCAGATACAATATAAAGAGGACAAATGCCTCCCCAAAAACCACCACCCAAGCATATTTGGAATTTCCCATGCATCCCGCATCTTTCACCGAGTCAAGCACACACCTTGAACTGCATTAAGCATAACGATGGTCTACCCTGGAGTATCCGCCCCCGCAAGAGCTCTCCCCAATGGCATTCGGGATCTGCAATTCCGTTGTGAGGCACTGTTAGCTTCTTCCATCAATTATATACTGCTGCCTTGACTATAGCCTAAACTTGTCGGAGGAGGGTAGTTAGAAAAAAAGAAAGTATAAGTGATTACTTTAACAAGCCTAGAATAGTCATGGGGCCATCCATATACAGCAACAACACTACTAATCAGGTACGACGATATAAAAAGGGCACTGCGTATATAAACAAGGCATATCTAAGTAACAGCCCATTGGTCTCAACAATCTCGGGCCTAGATCTACACTGAATCTTACCCTGTACACCATCCAAGTTTCCCCAACAAATCGTAGTCAAAGTCACACACAAAACCTCCCTTTTCAACTCCGTAATCTGCACGCGAATGACAGGGTTAATGCGGGGCAGGCGTTCGGAGAACAGATTGCATAGTCTGCTCGGTTGCGGAGAGACAGAGCCGCCGCCCTTTCTCCCAGCTCGGCTTAATGTTGTCTGAATCCTCCAAACATGATTTGAGCAGCTCTCGCATCCCGCCCACGTCTCTTCGGCAGATTACTTACTAGTGCGGGCAAATGATGGGGAAGCAGAGCCCATGCAGATTTCAGTAAAGTAAGCTGGGGAAGAAAAGGCCGAAACTCCTCCACCACGCCATCCGATTTCCTTAATCTCTTTGATTTAGATCATTGGCGGTCTGGTAGCCTTTTTTTTTTTTTGCTACTACTTCTGCTGTTTTTGTGCTTTTTTTTTGTTTTAAATTCGCGATGAAGGCTTCGCAGGTTAACAGGATTGGGATTGATGATGAGAAGAATGAGGAGGTTGAGCTTGAGGTTAGAGCAGGCTCTGAGGATGAGCGGCAACGGGCAGCTGCTATGACGAGGAGGGTTCTGTTCAAGGTGGACACAAGGTAGGCTCTCGCGCTCTCAAGTTATCAATTACAACTGCGATGAAGAAGAGCTGCCATCGGCGTCATCATTGCCGCTGTCAACTGTTAATTAAGCTGATCCATTTTGCAGAGTCATGCCTATTCTGGCGCTTTTGCTCCTCTGCTCGTTCCTTGATAGGACCAACGTTGGCAACGCCAAGATCCTTGGCCTGGAGGCGGATCTGGGCATCACAGACATCCAGTATTCGCAAGGCCTAGCCGTCTTTTACGCGACATACATTGCCTGGTTAGCCTTAACCCCAAAGCCGTTGAACATCTGATATGTGATACTAACGTTGGCTCTTCTCCTCAGCGAACTGCCGAGCAACCTTGTCCTCAAGAAAATCTCCCCGCGCATCTGGCTCCCTTCGCTAACCGTCGCCTGGGGCATCATCACCATGTGTCTCGGCTTCGTGCGCTCCTTCGGTAGCTTCGCCGCCGTGCGGGCGCTGCTCGGCATTGCTGAGGGCGGTCTATTCCCTGGCATCGTGCTATATCTGTCCAGCATGTACACGCGCGGCGAATTGGCCCTGCGCATCGGCATCTTTTATACGGCGGCGTCGCTGTCCGGCGCATTTGGCGGCCTTTTGGCCCGAGGACTATCGGCGATCGGGCCGAGGGGCGGGCTGGAGGGTTGGCGGTGGATCTTTATTGTTGAGGGGCTGCTGGTGAGTTGGGCACGCAATTCATATGAATAATGGCTATACGTGAATGATTGTTTTTTTTTGGCTGACTCTTGATGGGGAAAAGACGGTTGCTTCCGGGCTGATTGCCTTTGTCGGGCTGCCAAACGGTGTTGCTAGTGCCAAGTTTCTTTCAACAGAGGAGCGAGACTTTGCTGCTGAGCGACTAGCAAACGACAGTGGCGGCCGCTTCAAGTATGTTCTTACAAGTTACTCGCCTTTACTATTGTTGATAATAGAAGTAAACTAACACCTTGATGTTTAGTCCGGCTCTTGAAGCAGAGGAAACGTTCAAGTGGTCTGAGGTCCGCCGCGGCCTCTTCAACGTCCAGATCTGGCTTACCTCGACGGCTTACTTTGCCTTGCTATCGGGCGTCTATTCATTCGGTCTCTTTGTACGTCTCTGTATCGAATATGTTGTTGAAAGTTTGTTGCTAATTTGACGAAGCTGCCGACGATTGTCAATGACCTTCAGATTACGACCAACGCCAACAAGGTCCAGCTCTGGACCGTCATTCCCTATGCCGTAGCAACTCCCACCACAGGTACGTAATCCACAAGTATAAACTGACATTTTAGTGTATTGACGCATCTCCAACAGTCTTGGTCGCTCTCATTTCCGATCGCATCAAGCTCCGTGGCCCTCTTATGCTTATCATGCTTCCCATCTCCATCGCCGGCTATGCCACCATTGCTCACGTCCAGTCTGCCAGCGTTCGATTCGGCATGACTTGCCTCATGGCCATGGGCATGTACAGCTCCGTGCCGTGCGTGCTGGTGTGGAATGCAAACAATTCGGCTGGACACTACAAGAGGGCGACGACGTCGGCTTTGCAGCTGGCCGTGGCTAATTGCGGAGGATTTGTTGCGAGTATGTCGACGTATTCGGGCCCTTTCTCTTTTATTTTGATGGCTAATGATGGTTCTGCTGTAGCATTCGTATATCCGAACAAAGATGGGCCGGTGTATCTGAAAGGACACTCCATTATTCTGGGATTGTTGTGTTATGCCTGGTTTGCGTAAGTTTCTCCTTCATTTCCTTCCAAAGGCGTGACTGATGGCAAATGATTAGTGTATTGGCCAACCTGCTCTGGTGCGCCAAGATGAACCGGGACAAGAAGATGGGCAAATACAGCCAATATGCCGGCTCTGGCGACGACCGTGACCCCGAATTCGAAATGATTTTATAAATGATTTTATGGAGCTGCTTTTGTTTATGAGACTTGATATGATAGCCAGCAGATGGAATTGGTTTACGAATGTGATATTTTGTGCTTGAATTGAATCCTTTGATACGCATTAGTCTATGTCTAATTTGCAATCTCTATTATCCCATGATTACAAGTTTCGTAAAATGCATTAACCCATCAACACTTTAATCACCTTTTCAACCTCATCCGTGTTCCCAAACACGATTCCTCCTCTCTCATCACACCCTTCTACCTCCTTCTCCAGCACATCTTTGCCGTTTTCATCCACGGCCTTGCCCCCTGCACACTCTACCACCAATCCCACAGGAAGTAACTCGTACAATTTCCTCAGCTTTGCCTTGCTCGCTTGCGTCACGGGAGAAATGTACACGCCGTGGCCCTTGGTAAGGATGTGGCCTAGATCCGGGACAAGCCCCCCGCTGTATCGCAGCGTGTACTTTTCCTTGATGAAGGACGAAATAAGAGCAGCATAGGGTTCTGATTCTGCCGCAGCGCGCAGATTTGCGGGAGCAAAGTATCGCGTCTTGTATGGCGGCGAGGAAAGCTTGATATCGGATCTGAGGAGCTCAATGTTGTCACTGTTGTTGGCATCCAGCCCAAGCTCAAAACATGTGCCTGTAGAAGAGGTCTCTCGTATAGCTACAATTGCGGTTGTCCGTGGTCCGTAAACTCCCAGCACAGAGCAAATCTGTTCTCCCCTCGGACTCTTCCCCAGCGCCGTCTCCCCTTTCCATATTCCCACAATTGTGCCTACAGACCAGTTGGCACCTATAATGGAACTCCCGTCAAGAGGATCGAAAGCGACTGAGAATCTCTCTTCTGAAGAGCCAGTAGCAGGAGCTTCTTCTCCATGAACCTTTTTCTCTTCAGGGTCCTCCTCGCTGCTTGCCCTCACCACGAGCGGACACTTTGCGAGTGCCGCACGAACAAGGTTCTCTGCTGAGACATCGACATTGAGCTGATCATCGCCAAACAGATTCGCCGACCCTGCAAGGGATACGTGATGCGCAGTGCGGAGTGAAGCGCCGATTTGGGAGACTGCATTGAGGAGATGCGGGAGAAGAGATGTGCTCAGCGCATGGAGCGTTGGAGAAGGGGATTGGGCAAGTTGAGGGGGGAGCCATGGAGGAAGGGGAGTCTGAGCTGTCATGATGATGATTGGAGTTGCTGTTTTGGTGTGTTTTGTGCCCGAGATGTGAGTGTTGTTGGTTGATTTTGATGGTGAGGCTAGATTCTTTGGAGATGCGGTTTTTTGGTGTTTTGGTGGGGTGTGGCGGATAAGCCTAGCGGTTCAAGCGTACAGACTGAGAGTGTGACATTGCATTTGAGTTTTTATCGCCCTTTGCAGTCTTATAATTTCTCCAACTCAATTTATAGATTTGATGGATATCTCGCATTGTTAAGGCTGTTGCTTAGATGGGGCTCAATATAACGCAGCACCAATATATTGGCTTCACATATTTGCAAGCACACATCTAATGAGATTGATGATGATGGATAATGTATAGAGGCATCTAAATCTAGCATGTCGCCGTATTACGTCAACTACACTCTACATAATATTGGCATCCTATATCGGGTTAACCGGCCTCATGAGCGGGCAGATGCGTGATTCAACGCCGCAAAATCCAAGGCCGTTTACCCATGCGTCTTTCGCAAGTTGGCTGGGTTGGCGATAAATGCGGCAATCACCCCAATGGCAGCCACCAGAGTAGTTGCTCCAAAGGCAAGCTTGAGTCCATCATAATACACCAGGCGAGCTCTCAGCTGGATATCAGGCGGAAGCGTGCGCAAGGCTTCAACCGAGTGCCGAATCTCATCAATAATCTAGACCGAAAAGGCTGCGTCAGTTGTCATCTCCCTACAATATGAGTATCTTGAGTGACTATAAGAAAGGGGCGTACTCTCCATTTATCTGGTACCTCGCTCAAGACCTTTGGTAAGCGTACACTGAGCGTATTCTGGACAATGGCCGATGTGACGGACACTCCCCAGACGGATCCTAGCGATCGAACGACATAGGTAGTCGAGGCGGACACGGCGTGATCTGCAAACAATGTTAATAAAAATGATGGGCTCGGGCTAGTTGTGTCAATACATACCTGAATGTGCGTGGGACGCAATCGAGATGAATAAGATTGCAGGATAAACGATGCCCGTGCCTAGGTGAGAAGGGAAAATATACAATACATATTTCCACGACGAATCTACAAAAGCCCATGACGAGACCAAAGCCTGGCCAATGGTCATGAGTATGAGCCCCGTCCGCATGAGAGGAATCAGCTTCCCCCAGCGAGACATGACTGTGCCTGCGATCAGGCCACCCATGGGTATGGCCAGCGAGGGAACGGCCAGACGAACACCAGCTTTTGTAGCCGAGTCTTGCAGGACGACTTGGAAGAAGAGTGGGAGTACGAAGAGATACTGTTGCGTGACCTGTTAGCAAAAGCCTGGTTTTTTGACAAAGATGGCTCGTGAGTGTATACGAACCCCATATGTCGACATGCCGGCGCAAATGTTGGCAATTTGCGTCGCAAGGGGCATTGCTCCCTGGAGCATTCTCAGCGGAATGATTGGCATGGCTGTCGTCTTTCCCTCAACGCGTACAAAGACAACAAACAGCACAACACTAAGAGCGAGCGCTCCAATGACCCAGGGGCTTCCCCAGGGCAACTCATTTCCACCAAGACTCATGCCAAGCAGCTGCGTTGAAATGGCAGCAACGAGGAGTAGAGAACCCGAAAAGTCGACCCTCTTCCACATGGCGCCAAACCCGCCTTCGGAATCAAGTCCTTGGTGCTGGTTCTTGAGCACGAAGTAGCCAGCGGTAAACGCAAAGAGGGAAAGGGGGACTTGGAGCAGGAAGCAGAACCGCCAGCCAATGTAGTCGGCAATGGTGCCGCCGAAGGAGGCTCCGCAGATGGCGCCGAAGCCGAGGATGGCATTCTGCATGGCTTGATACATGCCGCGCTTGCGAAACGGTATCATGTCCGAGTTGATAATGGTGGCTGGACACGGTGAATGTCAGCTCAGTCTATAAAAGAGAAAAGAAGAAAGAAAAGGGGGAAGCAATATACCCATCGTTATCAATCCCGCTCCTCCCACTCCCGTCAGGGCTCTCATGCAGTTCAGCACAACTATGCTCCTCGCTATCCCACAGCCAAGACACCCCAGCGCAAATAAAATCGTCGAAACGAAGAAACAGGCTCGTCGGCCAAAGATGTCCGACACACGCCCGTACAGCGGCTGGAAGGCAGCGGCCGTGACGAGATACGAAGTCGTCAGCCAAGAGGCACTATTGGCGGCATCAAACTCGGAGCTTATGACGGTGTAAGTAGCCGCAGTGATGGTGCCATCAATGCCATACAGAAACACATTTGACATGATGGCGAGCTGGATCGGGATGAAGCCTGCAGGAGGAGACCACGATTCAGAGAGGTCGTCTGGCGCAGAAAGGAGAGGCGTGTCTTCGCCAGATGCTGGAGGGGACTGTCGCTCGACATCATGAGTTACATTCTCTACCTGAGAGGAGGAACTCGACGAGGCTGAGATGGACCTCGATATAGGCGGCGGTGAGAATGGTGTTGAGACGGCCATGGGTGAAGTGCTTCAAAAAAGGCTGCGATCGATGTGCTGTTTTGCTTGCGCTGAGCGCTACCCTCTTCTCCAGTATTTAAAAAAAGAAGAGCCCACAACCTAGTTTTTTAAACTTACGCGAATAGCATAAGTAAATTCAAATCTCAAATCACACAATATGCATCCCCAAAGCAATCATCAAGCCCCCTCCGACGACAAGGATCTCATGCCGTGCACCCGCCCCCCCGTGATTCGACGGAAAACCCGCACCAAGCGGATTGCACCATCGCCTCTGCCGCTTCGTGATGAGCCAGCCCTGAAATGCTACCCACGCCCGCTGCAGGGGGTAATGAGTGTTTTCCATTTCTGTTATTTATTAGCTGGAGAAACTAGAAAGGAGGGGGGGGGGGACTATGACTGTTTTTGGGACAGTCATGAGGGGCGTTTTGTTTTTGACAGATCGGCGAGTGAGTAAGAGCCGATGGGCCGCTGGTTCGGATCTCGTCCTGGGAGCTGATTCCATATGGTGTTGAGCACGCAATCATGGTGTCGTCGTCGATATGAATGGGCACAGATAACAGGTATTTGCATGTCGGACTGGGAAACAATTTGTAATAAATTGTTCAGCAAAATTCTCTTGTGCGACTAGGCGCAGACCGACGACAGTTGTATCCTGTGTCTACGACTACTGCATGTCTTACACGCACACGCCTTTTCATCAGAGCACTGCATCATGCGTAAATTGGCACTTGATAATCATTGCATATTAAACGAAAAATCTCATTTCTTCGCGTCGGCCTTCATGCCGCTCTGCACCCAATTCCTCGTCTCCTCCGCCTTCTTATCCATCTCCTCAGGAGTGAGCTTGGCCAGATCAAACGCCGTGTGAGGCTTGGGCACATGCCGGCCCTTTTCAAAGCCTGGCCGCAGAAGCAGCGTGTGCAGCCACTTGTCCAGGTGAGGGAACTCGTCTAGCGAGACGCCGGCCCAGGCTGTATTTTCCATTAGCACCACTCAAAGAGACAAGTAGGTGGAAAACTTACCATGTGAAGAAACCCATCCCCAGGCAGAGATGTCGGCAATGGTGACGCGGTCGCCGACGAGGAAGCCGGAAGTTGACTTTCCGAGCTGCGTGTTCATGACGGAGTAGAGACGACGAGTCTCGTTGGTGTAGCGGTCGATGCCATACTGGATCTTTTCAGGAGCATATCCTACAGTAACCCGTCAGTATCCCATATTACGACGCTCCAAAGAAATGAATGAAAAAGACTCACGGTTGAAATGGTTTGACTGTCCCTGCATAGGTCCCAAACCACCCATCTGCCAGTGAAGCTACCCAGAAAAAAAAGGTCAGTCTTCTGATTGCAGTACATATATCGGCGCGCCAAACTCACCCAGCTGTTCACCTCCCACGTCTCCTTGGAGTCCTTGGGATACGAAACCTTGTGGTCCTTGTCATACCGGTCCACGAGATACTGCAGAACGGCACCGCTCTCAAAGATGCGAATGTCCGATCCGTCGGTCCACTTGTCCGTGATGGCGGGGATACGGCCATTGGGGTTAATCTCCAGGAACCAAGGCTCCTTTTGCTCATTGGTGCTCATTTCAATTGGGCGGAGCTACAAAAAGGCAGATTGTCAGCTGGGGAGAGACCAAAGAAAAAAAAAGAGGTGCGTTGCGATGAAGCAGTGCTTTTCGCATATTTTACCTTGTACTCCAGGCCCAGCTCCTCAAGCAGAATGGAAACCTTGATGCCATTGGGCGTGGCAGCCGTGTAGAGCGTAATATCTGTTGGGATACCCATTTTGCGTATTAAATGCTGTCCTAGCTGTGAGATGCGAGCCAACATGTACGTTGAAAGTCAGAAATCTGCAACAACCAAGTCCCGGTCGCAACTCTATATATATATATATTATATATATAGTGTTGTTTCAATCTCCTCTCTCAAATTTGCACTAAAGGATCCAATAAACCAAGCACAATGAGGTAATATAGCAGCAATAATAAGACGGACAGATGCCCATCCCACACACATGGACCCAAATTGGCCCGACCAGTCGCTGGCCCTCAACAGTTGCTTAGAAATCCTACGGTGCGAGGGTAAAAAAACCCCCACCTGAGAAGCCGGGGAATAGTCCTCCCCCGAAGCGGAGATACTGGACCATTTCGGACGTGTATTATTTCGCAACAATGACCTGTGGGCGGCTGCTGAAAAAGCAAAAGGCTGCTTATAAAGGGGGAGGATTGAATTGTTGCATTTGGCGATGTTTTGTTAAGGAGGTTGGATATGAAGAGCGAAGGCCGAGCCAATTGCTTATGGCCTTACATGTAATACCTCGGCGGAAGCAAACTATATTCCTCCCGTGCACAACTTCACGGTAGATTTGCGAGCGTGTTTACCAACCAAGTGCTATTGTAATCATCTTTTGTAGTACGTAAATCTATATTTGTGTTGCATTGTATTACACATGTGCTCATCGCGTCTCCTCGGAAAATATCAACAGCGGTATGCGAGTGTAAATTTGCGCCGATGGATAGGGTCCTAGCGTATATACCTCATAGTCGACGAGTCATGCAGGGAAAATACTCTCTCTATATATACAAATGCATTGCCTTTGTACAAACCCCAATTGCCCCGAAAAGGAAATGGAAATCGAAAGTGGGCTTCGGTATGCTGATTCAATACTCAAGATAACAAACTATGTGGAATTAAAAAGCCTACCAAAAATGGCCACCAGTGTCAATACCCATCCTCTCCTCAAAGCCCCCTCACCAATGAACCCCCAAAAAAACAACTCAACTCACCATCAAAAACCACAATCCAGCCTCTCACTCTTTACACGTACAGACAACAAAGCAACTACAAAAAGAACCCTCGGATCTATCCGAAAGCCACTCCATCATCAATCGATCAAATCCAAATCCTCTTACCCAATAGTTTACATCTACCGCATCTGAAAAGGGCAAAGGGCAGAGTAATCGAGAATTAAAAAAGAGTGGACTTGGTAAGCAGTAAGATTCCTATCCAAACATCAAAGCCCAACATCTCTACATGACAGCGGGAAATCGTAAACTGTGCAAAAACAAACCGTAGATGGCTCCTCAATGGCATAAATCTGGACCGTATATAAACTACGGCGCATTCGATTCCAATGCCGCCTCCATACTGTGATGCCCCTTCGCATTACCAACATACCAACATCACCTCACTCATCACAAGCCCCCAAACTCACACAAAGCATCGATCAGAGTCTTTTTTTTTGTCTTCCATTCTTATGTTCATATTCATATTCAATTTCTGCCTATAGTTGCAGATAGCTAGCTACAGATTGTCTTTATCTCAAGTTTCCAATGCAAAACCCTCAATAGGAAATAAACAAGTCCTCGACCAGAAAAATGACGTAGAAATATCAAAAAAAGAGCAAAGTCATCAAGTCGTCCCGCGTTCCTGCGCGCAGTCATCACGGCTCTATCCAAATGCTTGGTAGTTCCTCCTCCGCCGCTGGTTCTTCAATCTCTTCTCCGAATCGTGCCCACGTCTAAAAAAAGAGCGAATGGTATCCCTGGGCTGGTGTCATAACGATGTAGTCCTCCAGAAAACGCCTTGTGGCACATTTCAAAGGGCTGGGTCCCGATATCATGTGCGCATGCTAAACAAACAAATCTCCGTCTCCAACATCAAGGTATAATGGGGTGGCAAGTCTCACACCAAGTGTCCTCGAACAAACCAATCTCAACAATCGTGTGAAATATAGAAAATAATCATCTTCCAAACAAAGAGCTCAAAAAAAAAAAAGGAAACAAAGTTGCCATCATCCTGGCATACACGCTTGTAAGTGGGGGAAAGGCCATCATCCCATATCATGGAAGCACACCAGTGCATTCCGCATAAATGTGGTAGTCGTAAGATTGATTCATCTCATCTCGTCGTATAATAAAAAAAACCCCCAAGACTGAAACAGAAACGAAAGAAAGTATTTGAAGGGGGAAAGAAGTAGGAAAGAGACGGTGCATGCAAACAGTTCTGTTAATAAAGGTCAAAGGAGTACCAGGGCTCCCGCATATGGTTTTTGTTTTCAAAGAGATATCGCTCGGCTAAAACCGAGAAGAAATCGAAAACGGGCAGAAACAGCAACAGATAAATGAAATGCTTTATAAGAATGGAAGCCCAACGCCGTCATGCATATGTATATTCTTCACGCGGCTTCTGGTGGTGGTAGTGTGTGTACTGTACGTCGTCGTATCCGTAGTTCTTTGACGTCTTCACCTTGCCAAACTGAGTAGATCCGGCCGAGGTGGAATAGCTGCTCTCACGGACCGGCATCGAAGGCCGGCCGTCATTATGGCCCGAAGAGTAATAAGCATATCGGTCTGATTCCGGTTCTGGGCGACGGCTATAGGATGCCTGTCGACTGCTCTCGTATCCGGGATATCGAGAGGCCTCTGCATAACCTTGATCAACGGACTGCTCTCTCCTGCCGGCGCGGTGTTGTCTGCGATCTCTCGCGCGGTGATCATAAACTTCATCAGAATCGTCTTCTTCTTCAATCTGCGATTGGTAACGTGTGCGGTTCCGTCCGCGAGGGTCGGGACCGTCTCCGTAGTTGTAAGTTTGGGAGCGTGTGATGGGCACAGCTCGGGGATAGCTTGCATCAGCTGGCATGGTGTTATTCCTCGACAAGTGGGGAGGCGAGCCAGACATGGCAGGATGCGATGCATGGCGAGCGTTTGGGGAGGGGCTCACGCCAATGGGCTCAGGGTTGAGGGGTTCTCGCGAGGATTTCCTATACTTGTCTCGCGAGTCTCGCGCGCGGTTGCTTTCCGTTGAGCCACGGCGCGGCCGTGCTGATGAACGACGAACGTCGTCCTCGGCATCGGGGACTGGAAATGCAGATGATTGATTTTGAACCGGCGGGGGGGTCGGGGCGGCGGGAGGCTGGTTCATCCGCGGGCCGTAAGTCATGGATCGCTTAAGGCCGCCACCGCCCTCCTTGGCGCGAGCGGCCTCGATGTAGGAGGTGGCGTCTTTCAGCTTGGTGTGAGTGTCTTCCCACGAAGACGATGGTTCGGGAACAACCGGCGCAGCTCGTGGAAGCTCCACGTACTTGC
>PXNZ01000773.1:0-15745 GCA_003012085.1 Trichoderma brevicompactum
TTCAAAACTAAAATATCGCGAACTGCTTCGCCTCTCTGGAGAGCCAGAAGGAGAGGCTACAGCGCAATAGCCTCACTGTCGACCGTCCTCGTAGCTCGTACTTGGCCCGCCGCCGTGCGGTGCTTCTTAGTCAGACTTTGCACTCTCGCAGAGTCATGTCAAATCAAGATACACCTGAGTGCCGATCACTGAACGGGCGCTCGGCTAAATGTGGAAATGGTCCTCCGTTATCCCTTTCCAACGTCCTTGGAAATCTCAGGCTCAAGTAGAAAAGTCGAACTAGCGAAAGGCGGCTGAAAATCACGGAGCATGTGTCTGAGATGTACGGCGACCGAGCGCCGCTGGCAACAGCACGAAGCACCGGGTGGTGGGCGGACGGTCTTGGGTCTTGGACCGCGATCTCATCCTCATTTCCGGCAGACGAAACGCAAGGGGGGCGCTGGCGTAGATGCGTTGGACGCTCGCTTGGTCTGAGACGAGACGGAGCACTCCTTTTGTCTTTTATCAGAAAAGCGTCTGCTTCTGGTCGATGGTTGGTCGCATCTCAGATTGTCGTGCCTCTGTGCAAGCCACTCTCAACCCCCACCTTGCAGGCAATGTGAGGCAACCCTGTCATCGGAGTGACATGCTGCTTCCAATCAAACGACGGCCGGTGGAGATATGACATAGCCTGTCGAGGTTAGATGCAGATTGCTGTGCAGAGGATTGGAGAGAAGAGACCACGGGCATCTGTTCTGCCAGCTTCCATGCTGCTCATGATGTTCTAGTGGTCCATCGGGCCTCTCTCTGCGGGGAAAAAAAGATCATGGAGCATCCTCCAGGTTCCAAAACGCCAAAGACCTGATCCTGATGTATGCAAGCTCTGGGGGGGAGAGCGATGGCACATGCTGACCAGATGGCATCACGGATATCAAAGAGTCTCGTGGATAGATCATGTCTCTGGTCGTCTCTATTTTTTTTTTTTTTCGGGTTTGGCGGCGCAAGGCCCGTGACGGGCATGTCATTCGGGAAGGCGGGCGGGGGCAGCGAAACGACGGCACCCCTACCTGCGCTAAGTTTAGCGACGTCGAGGCGCACGTAGTGGCGCTGGAAAAAGCGGGCTTGCAATTTCCAGGCCCGCCACACTTCATCTCAAAGAGGCGCGCCGTGCATCGCCAGTGGGTTCGCAAAAAGGGCCGCGAGGCTAGCCTCACGCTCCGGACATCCCAGCTCGCGATCGGACCTTGAGCCAGCTCGCCTGCAAGTGTGTGATACATATCGATTTCTTGTGAGGGAACAAAACCGACTCGGCTTTGGTCGTCTAGCTGGAAGGCACAAAGCAGGAACACGCCGGCCCGGCGCGGAGCATTTTTCGACAGTGGGCGGCGCTTGGGAACCACTGGCCGCCGGATCGTACAAAGTACCAAGTAGAAGCTACACAATATGACGCAAACCCCACTGCGACTAGATCTCCATCAAGTATCCGATACAAGTACATCCATCAAACCTCCACGGTGCTACAACACCGGCGCCATGATGCTGTATATGGCCAAGAAATCTGCCTGAGAGGCATCATACGTTGGAGTTTTCATCATCACGCACCAAGCACGATGACGTCTTTCTTTTATCCTTTTCTTCTTCTCTCTCTCCTTCTAAAGTTCTTCTCCAAGCTGCAGTTCGGTTTATGCCGCAGGTGGATTTTGCGCATGCTGGGGCTTACTCCGTTTGCGCTCTGGAGAAGAGCAGCGCGATTCATGCCATGATTCGCTACAGCGCCTGTCAATCAGGTGAGGACAAAGGCCATGATGCCTCTTTTCTCGCCAGAGATGGATGATGTCAACCGGGCCGTGCCATCCATCTGCAGCCAGAGAGCTGTCATTCATGCAGCGATTTACTGTCAACATCCCACAAGTCTAATGCGATGGCATGATGTGCCGAAATCCAGAGTGTCAGCACGTACGTTTACAGCGGAGCACTCAAGGATAGAAGCCAAGGTGAGTGACGGGACGCCGAGGCCGCAGCGCGGCTACCGCTGTAGCTGCCACTCCACTGCAAACAATACTCCGTACTACAGGAGGTAGCACTTACTGGCTGGCATTAAACACTTTGAACTTTTTTTTTATATAGAGCTTTTAAGATTGTTTAAAATCATGCAAGTTGGAGGAACCCATGTCATGTGGTCACGCCATTACGGATACCAGTCCTCCGTACGGGGTCTTAGCTGGCTTGAGCTGAGGGTCACCATGGTAACTTGGGCAGCTCTTTGGACGATTTGCTCAACAACCACCCCCAGGCACAGGTTCCGCATAGCGTCCCTTGTCTGCGGGCGAGGCACCGACCAAGAAACCAGGAAAACGATTGATGATACGACAGGAGGGCTGACAGGGGGAACGGCCGATTGGAGCCATTCGGCGAGCGCATTCCGAGCAATTGCAGCAGCGCAGCCGCAGCGATCCAATTCTAATCTCCCACGCGCTCCTCAGCCATGAAATGAGACACATGCGCAATGCGTGCATGTGGTGTTGCCCGGGCGGCCAGTCAACGGCGACATTGTCTCGACGAGAGCAGCTGGGCAAATGTCTCGCAGTCACCGTGCCGGTCCAGTCCCATGACAGAACGGCACATGTATCTGGAACCTCGCAAGACACCACCGGCGGCTGTGAGTAGGGAGTGGTCCTCAGCGATCTCGAGCCTAAAATGGCGAGAGCAGGGCGCGGCCCAATCAGCGCCGCCGCTCGTCGGATCTGGATGGCTTGGTGTGTGCGCGCGAGCAAGGAGCAGCGAAAAGTTAGGCTGGGCTGGGCAGTAGACCCGACGATGTGTACACAATTCCTGGCAAGGACGAGACCTCCGCGGGCTGGGGGGGTGGTCGATGTTGTTGTCAGCCGCCATCCAGCCGCAGACGGGGTCGTGTGCCTCTGTCTGTCCGTCTGTCTGTCTGTCTGTCTGTCTGTGCGGTATGAACCAGGTTTATTGGTTGACTGGTGATGAACTATTTACCTGCGCTGTGGTGGGTGCTATGGAAGTTGACAATTTGGACAAGCGGCATAAACAGCAAGACAAACGGACGGCGACAATGACGATAAAGGCTGGACTCGATTGGCGTGCGGACTTTGAAACGAGCCCATCACTTCGTCACTCCGCCGTGTTTTACGTAGCCAAACTCGTCATTTACGGGATGCGCCTCGCTCCAGGCTCCAAGGATCAATCCTTGCTCGCGCCAAAAAAAGAGAAAAAGGACCCCCACATGATGATGGAGGGACCCTCCAAACCTCCATCTCAGCGATTGGAGACCTTGGGGAGCCTCCCTACTCTGTGCTCCGTAGATAATGTCCCTTTGCGTGTTGGTTGTACGCCCTCTGTTCTACACAGAGAGAGAGAGAGAGTCGGAGACTGACACTGACTGGCTCTGATTGTTTGGCTCATGGCTTAGGAGCCGTCGATATCTTTGAGTGTTTTTCTGGCTTATCGCTTTCTTTTTCTCGCACTTTTTTTTCCCTTTGCTTTTTTTCCCTTCTTCTCTAGTGTAAAGCTATTTTTTTTATCAGGCAGAGAGAGCGCAGGGTCCCTGTCTCTTGGGCTCCATAGATTAGCGCCACTGCCGGGATAGTAGACAGTACATTGTACTAGTTGTACGAGTAGTGGGAGCTTGGTTGCTCCATTCGCCGTTTCTGGCCAAGAAACGAAGAGATAAGGCATTTTGGCCTCTCGAGGCGAAAAAAAAAAGGCTCTAAAACATTGACCCAGATGTCCAGAAATATCCGTAAGCGGAGAGACGCCAGCTCCAGCGTTTTTTTCCCTCTTGACGGCGCCGTTACTGCGCCTAACGCTTTGGCTCCTCTTTTGCACTAAACGTTCATGTACTACAAGTTTAGTAGTGCATAGGGGGGTCTCCTCCTCCACCCCAAAAGCAAGGGAAAAAAAACGGCGACGCATTGGACGCAAACCGCTCAGCCGGCCCTGTAAAAGACTAACTATAACTAACCTGAACCCATTCACGCCGCCCAGACGCCGCCACTGATTGGCTCCGTTTTGCATCTCTGGGGGCGCACGCCTGGGCCGTGAGCGCGGCAACTGGCGCAGAGGCTCCCCCAATGGCTCCCCAATGGCTCCCCAATGGCAGACGTCAAAGTACCGGGTACACGCAGCTCGGCGGCCCACCCCCCGGCGCTGCCCACGAGATGACCTGTGACCCTCCCCAATCAGCAGGCATCAGAAGGGCCCTGTCCCCAGGCCCACCGCCCGCAGCGCTGTGGCAGGCGCTTTGTTATTAGAGACCTCCATCCCAAGACCCCTCCATTCCTGCCTCTGGACCCTTTCCCTCGTCTGCTCAACGCCGTTACTTGCGCGACTACAGACGGCCTGCAAGGCTTTGCAAGAGGCAACGCCAGGTCTTCTCGCATCACCGTGAGAAGCCTCGCCATCACGAAGCCTGCGTATCTGCCGGCAGATTCGGCTTCGCTCGCCCACGACGACCGGTCCTCGGTTCCCTTCGTTCTCGGACTTGCCGCCGAATCTCCTTCGTCTGGTGTTCTTTTTTTTTTTTTTATTTTCTTCTTCTTTCTGCGAAGTTATCGCCCCAATTCGCCCCCCTTCTGGTGACGAGGTGAGTCACGGCGTATTGCTTTCTTCGCCCCGTTGCCATTTGCTGCTACTTCTCTGCTTGCTCTGCCCGCCTCTTTGACCATGTTTCCCTCTGCCTATTTGCCTCCTGTCGCAGCGAAAGGAAGGAAAAAGAAAGAAAACCTCCCGCCCGACGGTCATCTCCCTCGAGACAACTTCCCAACCCAACGCTGCCTACTGTCGTCCAACCACCACCACCTGCCTCGTACAAAACCCTCTCTCTGTCTCTCTGTCTCTCTCTCTCTCTCTCTCTCTTGTTGCCTTTCGCGTACGACTTCTCTCTTGGCGCCCTCTTGGCTGTCATTCTTTTGTGTTTCGTTGCAGCCAGTTATCAGTAACCGTGGCGATACTACTTCTTTTCATGCCCTGGTGTCCTGTTCGCGTGCTTCGTCCCCCTTCTGTCTGTGATCGCCGGAAGATAGTGAGGCCTCTCTCTACAATCATGGGCTTGGGAAGGGAATGGGCGTGCTGATAAGTCAATCGCCTCTTCCACCGACCTGCTCCCATTGGCAGATGCCGCACTCTGTCCATGTTTTCCGTGAAAAACGTCCACCTTGGCATCCGTTCAGCTCCCCCTCCCCTCTCCGGTGTTACATCCTGGATGTACGCACGATTCCTTTCTGTTGCTCGTTCCCCCTCCTCCCTTTCATATTCGCATTGTATCAGTTGATGGCAAACGTTCTCGCTTCCTCGTCGCTAACGAATTGATACAGTGTGTGGCTTAGGTTGCACCTCTAGGGCGTCTATTTTCGAGAGTCGAACGTTTTCGAAGTTGCACTTTTCCAACTCGATCGGTTACGACACTCTTCTGCCGTTCTTTAACCCCGAAAAAAATAATAATAACCATCCTCTATTCTTTACCCTCGATGTCTATATGATCCTGAACACAACAGAAATGGATTCAGAAGACGGAGGGTTGTTTATCAAGGTAAATACGCTTCCCCTTGCTACCGGGAGACCACGAAGCGTGCTAACCCCAACAACAGCAACTTGCTGCCTTTGTGCGCACGCACGAAAAGGCTCTTGCCAATGCCTTGCAATTCCAGCGCCGCGAGGTGCGCCATCGAGCTACGCAGAGCACAAGCTCTGCCACGCTCTCGCACGCTCCGACGTTTCCTGAGCGTCCCTCGACGGCAATCTCCACCACCAGCTCCCTGGCGTCTGCTCTTTCTCTCGGGCCTCTCAACTTTACCTCTCACGGCGTCAAGTCTGCGAAGCTGGCCCTCACTCCCCACCATCTCTTCTATCTCCTCTCTCGGTTCGAAGAATTGGGTATCAATGTGGGGCCCATGAAGGTTCGCTTGGAAGATCTCCACGACAGCTCATCATCTGCAAACTACGTCTCATTTCTGAGCAACACCCAGCGGTCCAGAAGCCATAGCTCCGATGTTGGCTCAATACATTCCGTAACGAGCATTCGGAGCGTCATGTCTGGCATGTCTGCCTTGTGGACGAGCTTTGGCATCGGCGCCAGCATATCTGCTGCGCGGACGGAGCGTCAAAAGGCCGCCCTGGAGGCGGACATGAAATATTTGTATTCTGCCTTCACCAAGATTCCCTGTCTTCGTTTGGCCCCCGACTGGCGTGCTCGCCTGATCAAGGGCTACGAAGAATTTCCCTTTGACTCTGCAGTCCCTCTCTACGTTTTCAAGAACGTCCAGGCGCTGGAAGTGAGCAGCATTGACTTTCGTCAGTTCTTTGGCTGGGACCGCATGGCAGACCAGCTGCGCTCGCTTACGCTCAAGCATGCCGGGATTGAGGACCCTGCCGATATCTTGATCGACATCGTCCTAGACGATATGGACAAGAGGCGCCGCAGAACGTCAAAGGCACAATCTTCACCTTCAATACCTTGGAGCGGGAGCCACAGCCCCCGAAAGAGCCCAACCATGCCAGGCCGTGAATTTGCCCGGTCAGTATCTGTCCCAGGCTCTCTCGACCCGCGAAGCTCCCTTGGCGAGCTTCATGTCGGCTCGATGAACCCCAGCGAGGCTGCCGTCGACGACGGTAACACGTCCGACGGCTCCGCTCGCACTTTGCGGAGGCAATCCACTGAAGACCTGCCGCACTCTCTAAACAAGAACTCTCGGCCGAGGAGCAATTCTCCGTCGCGCCCATCGAGCTCCCGTAATCATTCCAACCACGTCCGATCCCAACAAAGAATACGCCGGTCCGGGTCCGGAAGTTCCAACTCGAGCCTATCTGACTCTTGGTACCATCACCATTCCAGAGGTAGCTCTGCGAACCTGCTGGGAACCACCATTCTCCCCTCGTCCAAGTGGCGCTTCCTGAGGCATCTCAGTCTGGCGGAGAACCCCATGACCTCGATTCCTGCAACTAGCTTGGCCCCTCTTGCCAATACCCTCTACTCCCTCGACTTGTCGTCCAATCTCTTCAGCCAGATTCCGGACAGCCTTTCCACCCTCACTGCTCTTCGCGCCTTGAACCTTTCTCATTGCATGATTGACTCTCTGCATTCCCTCACGCGGAATCCCCTCCCAGCCATTACTGCTCTGAATCTGCGAGCCAATAGACTCCAATCTCTTGCCGGGATCGAGAAGCTGTTTCCTTTGGAAAGGCTGGACCTTAGAGACAACCGGCTGACGGACCCCAAGGAAATTGCTCGCTTGACCGGAATTCCGGAGATTCGTGAGATTTGGGTCGAGGGCAACCCCTTTGCCCGTACGCACAAAGATTATCGCGTGACCATTTTCAACCTGTTTCGCACGACCCCGGGATACACCGAGGACATCGTCATCGACGGTACGGGCCCCAGCTCTGCTGAAAAACGGATGCTGGTCGACCGAGTCCCAATTCCCGAGTCGGTCCCCGTGGTGAAGCCGATAGTGACAGAGGTGCGAGGTGTCGACGTAAGCAAACCTACTGTCGTCTATAGCGCTGTTAAAGAAGCTGCCGTCCTGCGCAAGGAGAGGCCAGCTGTCAAGGCCGTTGCCAGCGAAAACAATACAAGTTCGACGAGGCGCCGAAGAAACCCAAAGCGGCGCATCGTTGATCTCTCCACCAGTGACAAAAACCCGCTGCCGTCGCCAGTCGATGTGTACAACCCAAGGTTTCCAATCAACTCTCCTCCAATCGTCACTGGCTCAATGGATGGAAACTATAGAATTGCCCACGGACCCAGGGCTCAGCAACCACCCCATGTTGCGCATCCAAAGGCCCACGAGTATGTCGGCAGCGCTTTCTCTCTAGACAGCGCCCAGGTCAATGGTTCCGTCCATGCTGACCATGTTTTGAATGCGGGCGATATCCAGCAGCAAGACTGGGATGCCAGCGGCGAGCTCTACCGTCGTAAAATAGAGGCTCTACGTGACAAGGTCGGCGATGGCTACCTTAGTGTGCTGAGCGAGGAGAGCTGGGATGCCAACAACGTCTACGGCTCACCAAACCTTCCCACCACCACCGCTGCGCTCCTCGCGGCTCATGCTCCGCCCATGCAAGCTGTCCATGGAGGCCACTCATAATCCACTTGGTTGCGTGTTCTGGGCCCAAGTCTATTATCCTAGGCTACATCTCCCTTTCTCAATGATACCCCCGATACCCTTTTTTACGTCTTTATACAATTCTTTCCCATATCTACCGCTCGACCCCTTCGTCCTTTTCATTTTTTTTTAAACTTCTCTCGCAGCTTGTTTGAAAAGAGCCAGGCTGCCCTTTACTTCATCTGTCCATTTATCTACTTTACCTTTCTCCTTTCCAGATGCAGGGGCTTGATTAGTACCGTGTTTTTTTTTTCCCTCTCCCTTTTAACGGAGCATAGCGGATGTGGCGTCACGGCTAGGAACGAAGATTGCTGTCATTGACAGAGTTTTATTTGGAACTCTTTCCGTTTTGATTTTTTTTTTCCCTGTCTGGTTTCTCGGATGGTTTCCTCGAATGATGTTCGCAGGTTAGGAAGGATTAAAAAAGTGGCTTGTCACGTATGAATGTTGCATGAATTTTTTTTGTTTCGACATGACTTTTTTTTCTTCTTTCTTTTCCTGTCTGGCCCTTGCTGAGAGCAACCAGTGCCATGAGCTGGGTCTGCAACCTCCTTTTCTGTTTGGCTTGGAAACGGCGTTATGATGAGGGGGGAGGGTAGACGCTTGTGTCTTGCATCCCCCCCAACCTGTAGCTTCGGGTCGGCACTCTATTGCTTTGAAGGACATGCTCAAGTTGTTTGAGCGTCGCAAGCGTTGAGATGGTTTTGTAAACAAACCAGGAATATGAGTAGATAAACTGATGAGCTGTTGACAGAAGAATGATAAGGCATGCGAGTTTCCATGTTGCACAATTGCAGTCTCTATTTGTGATGATGATTCCCTTCTTGTTGTCTATTTCACATGCCAATGTCTGTGTCAGCTAGTCTTTAGGCGGAATCCTTGTCCATCTTACCTTGGTACCTTGATCTAACCTTACGTACCACTTATTACATGTAGGTACCTTACTGCACCTAGCAGCGGACGCAGTATGATGCAATCCCATGTACGTAAGCTCTGACAATGCACGCTACACACTACAGACATGCCTACACATACCTCGTACATATCTGCTAATGCCTACCTGGGTAGTTAAGATGTGACCACCTTGCCTTTATTGCATCCCGGGATGCTTGCAATCTGCGAAAAGAAAAAAGGCCTTGGCCATGAGAAGGGCACACTCTCCAAGTTTATTGGCTTTGCCTAGGTGTCCAGAGAAGGGCGGCTTTGTGGGCAAGTTTCGTTCAGATGGCAAAGACGGGATGCAACACACACATCTCCACGCTCGTGGCCATCGGAGAGGGGGGGGGGGGGAAGGAAGCGGACTTTTTCTGGGCTGGCCGTGAGGCTCGGCGAGTTTTCTAATTCGCCCGGGAGCGGTGCAAGCTGTGGGTGGATTAATCAACCGACGTCTTGCAGCTTACATACGGCAAGCACAATGCCTCTCGCCTCCGTCTCAATTGTGGTCCTGGTTCACTCCCACGGTTCTTTCGGCGCTCATACAGTACGTTTGATTCATCCGCATTGACCGGTTTGATGGTTATGCTTGGAGATGGAGCGGTCCGGCCGAACTACATTAGTGTCGGTCAAACACTCCAGCAGGTGGCATTTTCTCATTCAAATTCATTTTGTACAGTCCTTTGTCATAAAGCTCGTTGCCGGACAAAGCCACTTTTCACGTTGGCGACCACATTTTGCAGTCTAGCGGACTCCAGCCCTAAAGAGCTGCAAGCTCGGAGCCCACGCAATGACGGAGGCCGACCCGGGGAGGGCCAGGTTGGGCGCCCGGGGGCTTATGGAGGAAGCGGGGACGCGCGGGAAGGATGGATCTGGCCGCCCGCCTTGTTTTCTCTGGCCATCTAAATTGGCCGTGCCTTAGATCGATCACAAGAGGCGCATGGTTATTTCACGGAATCCCCGACCGCTGCTCTCGTGCATTGACTAGCCGTTGCTTTGAGACGGGCTCTCTGACGGGGCGAGGCGTGATTGGTGAGGCTTGGGGGAGGGGAGCCATAATGCGCCTCTGGCCCCAGGCGCCTGGGACGGCTGATTGCCGCAATCTATTTATTTTTTTATAGTGCTTGCGGCAGATTAAGAGTTTGATTTATAGAACGAGGGCGGGAAAGCCCGCCGGGTGGTGATGGATCGCGGAGCTTATGGAACGTTCCAGGTTCTTGTCGATCGATGCGCGCGAATGGCAGATCATATCGTGTCAGCGCGGCTCACGGGCGGTAAACCCCCCTGAACCTTGTTTGAAATGGCCCACGGCGCTGCGAATATTTTCTTCGGGATTGCTGTTAGAGTGGGTGAAATGAGGTAGAGTTTATACTATATGTTAATGCCGGAATGGAGATGGAGATGCTTTGGAGTGCCGGCTCCGCTTGATGGGCCATGCGACCTGCGACGTGCCGCGAGGTGTAGTGTTGATGAGAATACAAGAGGATTGCCGGAGTATTCAATTGATGTGATGATTGCTGTCGTTGTTTTTGTGTTGAAAAGTGAAGATGGAAAATAGTAGAACGAGAAGAGAAGCAATCTCCTGCTCATTCACTCCTTGGGGCTTTATCTTTTTTTTTAATCGTCCATATTTTATTCCATTTAAATTTCCATTGTCTTCTTTCAGGTAGGTACTAATACTAGCAGGCACCATGGGTAGTTCCCCCTCCAGGTACTAACTCGCCAAGGGGGATCGGGCTTAGCCTAAAACGAACAAGGCTGTGACTAAACCGTTCGAGATGCAGCATTGCCCACCACGGCCAAGGTCAGGTGGCCCGTGCGCAGGCCTTCACGCGTTGTCTGTTTTTCGCTCGCCCCCGAAACCAGGAGCCGCCAGCCGACGTCACGTCGTCCCCTGATGTGCCATCGTCCATCGACTGCTCGCCAACGAGGGCCTGTTTCGCCTGCCATATGCACCGCGGCGCTTCATCTGCTCTCTCGGGGCCTTCAGACGCACGGCAGCTCTGCCAAGCCCCTCGACAACCTCCTGCGCGCGCCACCTGCACCCTCGCCTTTTGCCATCGTCCTCCCTCCGCTGGGGATCCCGCGAAGTCGCCTTGCGCCCTGCACTGAGCTGCTGGGAATCGCCGCCATCCGCCAGACATTATGGCTCCGGCCTCGCCTACGCCTCGTCGAACGCCCACGGGGCGGCGCAGAGGTCGCCCGCCCGGCACTACCAATGCTGCGCGTGCCGCCAGACAGGCCTCTCTCGCCGCCGCTGCTGCTGCTTCCTCTGAACCACCGCCGAAGCGGCGTCGCTACGTCCCAGGAGGACCTGGCGGCGGCGGGCGCTACCTCGACGCAGATGCCATCCAGACCCCCGATACGGCCCGGACAACGACTGCCTCGCGATCGAGAACCTCGGCCGCCGCTCGGCTGGCCCTCAACGGGGCTTCGCCTTCTCTGCCCCCGCGGCGAGAGCGAAGCACACGAGCGAGGACCGCTGCGAATGAAGATAGCGATGAGATGCGTTGGGGGTCCGCCGCAGCCATGGCTGCCTCTGTGAAGCAAGCCGAGGACTACAAGCCTCGCGAGGAGCGCAGCTGGGAGGAGTTCCACCCAAACCTTGATATCGAACTCCCCTTTGTCATATTTCCCGCCGACGACGTTGACGGAGTCATTTTGCAAGAGGCGCCAAACACACCAGCCATAGACGGGCCTCCTCCTGCCACGCCTCACCTGGAATCCATGACACCGTCCAAATCTGTCAACCCTGCCTCAACGGGCAATACACCAAATCCCCAAGCAGCGCGCAGCACCGAGGCCGATGCGGACGACTCAGCTGCTGGCACTCCATCGAGACGACCTCGCCGATCCACCCGGGAAGTCGTCAGCTTCTACAACATGCGCCCTATTGACTTTGCTCCCACGCCCAGAACCCCAAAGATACTCCCTATACAGAACCAGACTCCAAAGGAACGGCTCGATTTAAAACTACCATCATATAGAAAGACCAACCGCATCGAATTGTTTGAAAGCAAGACTTTTGGCCAGGCACGCTATGTTGACAAGGCAATGAGCAATGTCGGCTATCAAGAGAGCGATAACTTTATCCGGTCCGAACGCACCCTCATCAAGGCCACCGATGGCAATGCAGATGACGAGCTGGACCAGTTTTCAGTGGCTGCGGGCGACGACCACGTACATCAGTCTAGACTTGGCCGTGTCGAATACGACATGGATGAACAGGATGACATGTGGCTTGAGCAATACAACGCTCAACGCAAGCAAAACGAACTAGAAGCCATCACGCGCGAGGTCTTTGAAATCACAATGACCAAGATCGAAAAGGAGTGGCACGCTCTGGAGAAGAGAATACCAAAGCCGAACCCCAAGCCGCCTCAGACGCATCGGCCGCGGTCTAGCTCTGCCGTGGCCGTGAATGGCGAGCCTCACGGCGGCGAAGAACCGGACAGCAAATGTGCAATATGCGACGACGGAGATTGTGAAAACACAAACGCCATTGTCTTTTGCGACGGCTGCAATCTCGCCGTTCACCAAGAATGCTACGGTGTGCCATTTATTCCAGAGGGCCAGTGGCTTTGCAGGAAATGCCAGCTCTGCGGTCGCGGAATACCAGTACGACATTCCCCCTTTCCCTTTTGCTCCTTTTTTTCCATTTCCTGGCTAACTAACCGCTTCCCATCTTTTTAGACTTGCATCTTTTGCCCCAATACCGACGGTGCATTTAAGCAAACCAACTCATCAAAATGGGCCCATCTACTTTGTGCCATGTGGATTCCCGAAGTCTCTTTGGGAAACCACACCTTCATGGAACCCGTCATGGATGTAGAAAAGGTTCCCAAGACTAGATGGAAGTTGACCTGCTACATATGCCGTCAGAGGATGGGCGCTTGTATCCAGTGTGGCAACAAGAATTGCTACCAGGCTTTCCATGTAACCTGCGCCAGGAGAGCGCGGCTTTTCCTGAAGATGAAGACTGTTCAAGGAACTCTCGCCGTCTTGGATGGTAGCATGGTGCTCAAGGCCTTTTGCGACAGGCACTGCCCGCCGGATTACGCCGAGGAGAATCAAGTCCACCAGGCTACGCGGGCCGCGAAGAAGTTCTATAAGAGGAACATGCGGGGTCGGATCTGGGCAGACAACCAAGCCATGGCCAATGTCATTGCAGCGCAGCACCGCACAGCCATCACGGAACATCCGCCCGACGAGAGCCAAATGACGGGGGCTAAGAACCTGGCAATCTTGGGCGACAAGAAGAAGGGACAGCCTCCCAAAAACCTGTGGAAGCTGCCATCCGGCGCGCCCATCATCCCTCAGGTGGTCTTTGACATTGTCGAGGCATCCATCCAACGCTTCCCCTTTAGGAAACGCAAGGACTACCTCAGCGAGGCCTGTCGCTATTGGACCCTGAAGAGAGAGGCACGTAGGGGTGCCGCGCTCCTCAAACGCTTACAGCTGCAGATGGAGTCGTTCTCCTCGATGGAGCTGACGAGGCGCAACTTTGCCGCCATGGGCCCCAGCGGCAAGGCGAGGCTGGCTCGCCGCATCGAGTTTGCTCAAGGCGTCATTCACGAGCTCGAACAGCTCAAGGTCCTTGCGGAAGACATTGTGCAGCGCGAAAAGCTCAAGCTGGATGCTGCTGAGCTGGAGCAGGACTTTGTGGACGAGTGCTATTTCCCCACGGCGAAGCTGCTGGTACCCGTTGTGGAGAAGGCTATTTCGTAAGTCTTGACGCCCCATTCCATTTACCTCTCTCTATTTTATTCGCATCTCAAGTGTATTCAAGTTTACTAACCGTCTGCGACAGACTGGATAAGGGGCTCTTTACAGATGGCTTGAATGATTTGCAAGCAAGCATCGACAAGAGGGTATATGTAAACACTTTGGGTTTCGCTCAAGACCTCGGTGATGTTATCAACAAGGGAATTTTGACTTCACCCAAGCTCTCAGAGTCTCCTCGCCGTGAATCGGAGGAGGAGGAAGCGGACAGCAGCAACATCAACAATAATAACAATGACGGCAATTCTGCTGCATTAGCAACATTTTCAGATATACGAGAGCGGCGGAAGCTTGGAAAGCGCATCCTCAAAGCAGTGCAGCCGCTCCTCGAGATGTCGCTACAAGTTGAATCAGAAATCTCTACAAAGCCGTCCGAGGGACTGCAAAAGGAGCTGGAAGCCCTTATTGACAGCAGCATCGACATTGGGCGGCAGCTCAACGGCGTTGCGCACAGTGTGCCCGACGAAGATGCGGAAGACACTATTATGCTTGATGCGCCGGAGATATCATCCGATGCGCACCCTACTATCAAAAGCGAGCCTCTGGCTGGCGGGAGCGGCATCATTTCCAACAATGGCGACGCCATGGACACTGCTGAGAATGATGATGACGAGGAAGACGATGATGATGACGAAGAAGAGGATGACGATGATGATGGCGATGGGGAGGAAGAAGGTGACAGCATCGAGGTCAATACGGTTGGACTCGGCATCATCACCGGCCGTCCCAACGCCGGCCTCGGCATAGCTGAAGAGATGACTATCAAATCCGCAAGGGTGAACTCGGTCATCACATCAGAGACTCCTCCCAACAGCACCAGCAGCTACGTTGTCATGACACGCCCATCGCAAGAAGAGCCGCCGACACCACCCCAGTCCAATGGAAGCCTCGGCAATGAGCCAACCGACCCCCTTTCGGAAGGAGGCGTCCTCTGGTACCTCAGGGCGCTTGAGCCGCACGGCACATCTATTCTCGAGGAGCATTGGGCGGCAGGGCGAGACGCGGTGCGGACACTTAGCGAAGATCTGACAGATCTCGATGACGAGGACTTTAAGGATCTCGGCATCGACATGGACGATACGGTCGCCGTAGCAGTGATGGATACGGAGGAACCAAAGGACAACTCAGGCAGCGGCAATGCTAAGAATAAAGCGGGCAGGTTGAGGAAACGAAGAGCATCGACCAGAAGGCGATAATGTCCCGGAGATGAATGATTAAGCGAGATGGGAGGGGGAGGAGGTGTGTTTCTATGCGGGATTTGCTACGGGGATTTTTAATTCCCTTTTTATTTCCCCCTTCATTTCCATTTGGTTTTTTTTTCTATTTTCTATTTTTTGTTTCCACTGAGCGCTTTGCAACGAAGCATCGGTATATAAGGCTTTGGCGTTGGGGGGGACAGCAGCATTGCTTTTCTATTGATACACCCAGTTATCCGGCCTCTTTGTTTGCTTGTCCGGCTGTTTGTTTGTTCATTTGTTTCCCTGTCTTTTTTTTTTTTTTTATTCCCTTTCTCTCTCTCTCTCTTGGAGGGCCGAAAGGCGACTGCTGGAGGCCGGGCAGGGAGGGCGTTGTTTGGTGAGCAAGGAAACGGCTAATAATGCCCTGGATTCAATGATAACCGGGCGGAACAGGGTGCAACTCATGTGTAGGATTAACGTACTTGAATGCCTTTTGATACAAATGTGTATAACTTGTTTTCTTCTTTTGCCACCCTTATTACTGCTATTTCTGAAATGTGATTCGTTCCTGGTATGAAGATGCTTTAAAGTGAGGCGACGCTGCAAACGGCGCTGATAGGACGGCAAAGTACGCAGCGTCTGCTCCGTGTTTCTCCCCCCAAGCTAACGGACTTCTGCGGGGTGGCGGGGGGGTTTTTTGACGGGTAGCCTCACGGAAACAGAGTTGTGTGCATTGGGTGACTTATGGAT
>PXNZ01000774.1:0-21542 GCA_003012085.1 Trichoderma brevicompactum
CCCCAGGCTCACCCCCCCAAAATCCCCCAGGAATCCCTAGCGTGAGCTTGTCCTGCCACTCCTATGCGGTTTTGGGAAACCCATTGCAACCGCCACACGCCTCTTCGCTGCACTATTCTGAGTTCTGAAGCTGCACTTTGCCCTACAAGCGGCGCTTGTCCCGATGGGCCGGGTGGGGTAGCATCACCTCCGTTGCCCCGAAGCGCAAATCGTCGACAGCGTCAGCGTCCAATGGCGGCCCACGAGTCATCTGAAACCCGCTGTGCTCCGTCTGGAAGGGCTCGGTTCTGGTCAGAAAAGTACTGAGCGCCAAGTTCGGCCGCTGTGACTAGATACGTGATTTTATCGTTGGCTGCCATGTTGCCGGAGCCGCGCCCGCTCGCCAAGCAGCACCTCGAACGCCTGTCGTCCGAGGCCATGAGACTTACTTTTCCCACATCCTCGGAACTCTGTCGACGGCATGGTTCATCTTGCCGCTCGCTCACTCGCTCTACTTGCACATGCACTCGTACGTAATTTTGCCCTGGCCGCCGCCTCCGCCGCCGTGGCTAGGGGTAAGACAGTTCGCAGTTCCCGCAGACGCAGGTGTTCTCTATCAGGCAGCATCCGCCAATTACCGTGGGTGCTGAAATTGCCTACCCACGATGCACTCATGCTAGCTGCATGCATCCCGGACAGCGTGAATAAGCGATGCCCCCATCTAACAGTTGCTGCTGCCAGGTAGCACGCAGTTATGGAGTGCCATTCCGTGCTGTTACCATGGGTTGCCACGTTAATTCGGTGAGGGGGGGGCTCTCATCATTTATCAACCATCGGCCTAAAGAAGAAATTGTGGTCCAGGTCCCGGCTTTTGAAAATCCCAATCCCCGCTACGTCACTCCGCTTGCTCCTGTCTTTGCGAGCTTTGTACCGAGATACCCGCAATGCTGCCAACTATGGGGCATAAAAGGGGGCAGAACTACAGCTGTATTCCTGCTTGGAAGACTGAAGAAGAAAAATAAAGTAAAGACATGAATAAATAAATCAAATGGGTAAACAGAGCGAGAAGAGGGACGGGCAGTTGGTTGGCGGTCCTAAAATCCTTCTGATGCTACTCTGCCTCAGGTACTCTGTACTTTGCCATGCCAATGCGCAGCCCCTCTTTTACCCTTCCAAGGTTCCTTCCATCCATTAGTTCCACTCTAATGTTGCAGCGAACGGTTACCCTGCAAAGAAAAAAGAGAAAAAAAAAGTCACCCCCAACGTATCCAACCAACCGGTACAGATTATGCGTTATTAAAAGAAGATTGTTTGGCTGGTGGTGTGCTAGTCTAATCTATTACGACTCCTGAAACAGTCGTGCGTGAAATTCCTTCTCTGTTCGCCTTGCCATGGCTGATACGAGGAGCAAAGGCTGTGTGTGATACAAAGTAGTACATGCAATCACATCTTGGCAGTGAACCGGTTAAATGGCAAGGCCTGTCAGATGAGAATAGAGAAGACTAGGCTATATTCAGAGTTGCTATTATAGCTGCAACGTGCGTGATGCTGGATTCTGCAACCCTGATCTGGATGACCGGCGGCGACTGCATGAACCCGACGCATACTCACGGGTACCTTGATGATTGAGACGGGGATGCAATGTGCCTCATGCGATGCGATACAACTCTCGGACTACCTCTACAAGCATACTACTAAGGTACGGGGCGCACTTAACTTGCGCAGTTACCTTGACATTTGTTTCCTTTTACATGTGAACAATATCCCGTAGCACACCTGCAAGCATCATAGATTAGTCAATATAGCTTCTAGTAAACTCGCTCCATCTGTTGGGATCCCCACCCATATTCAGCCTGGCGGTATTTTCCCACCTCATGGGACGGTTTAAGGACGTCTTTTTTACCGCATTCCGCACACAAAGTATAGGAAACCCATGCGCAGAATCAAAACACAGAGTTTGTCTCCAAGCAGAGAGGTGGTTGCGCTATACGAAATATGGCGGCACGAGAAGCAAACTCGCCTGACTGGGAAGCACCGGTCGTCGGTGGCTGTGAAGCCACTTGCAGAAAACGGGAGACATGGCGCTTTCTAGGTAAGGCACAGGAATACCAGTTATATTTATCAGGTGTTTCTAGTCTCTACTAGCTGGTAGTCTAATCTAATAGTTCCAATGGCTCATTTGATTTCCCAAAACAGGCGATCTCGGAGAAATGGCAGCCGGTGGTAAGAAGCCGATGGCATCCTCTCCACAACCCTGAAGATGCCGAACCTTATTCTTCATCCTCGTCATCTGGATACAACATAATGGTGAAACGCAGTGGCGTGGGGCAGGTGTCTTTCTTGACCTCTGCCTTGGGCTCGTGGACGGGAGCTTCCTCCTGCTGCTTCTCGACAACTGCCTCATCCGTCTTTTCGTCGGTGGCTTCGTCGACCTTTTCGCCAATGACTTTGGAGTCGGATTCGTCGTGCATCTGCGCGCTCATTCCGTCGACGATCTCGTTGTAATCTGGCTGAGAGGTATCAACCCCTTCATCAGTTGGAGTGATATTTCCTTCTTGCTGAGACGCCATTGCTGGTGTTGTGAGGCTTGATGGGCAAAGGACTCTGCTTCAATATGTCTGCGCTGGTCAGCATATACGGTGATGAGATATTTTAGAACTGCATGAGCCCAAAAGATTGATACTTACTCGGATTTGGTGACAAAAGTAAGGCCTTGTTGACTGTCTGTGGATTGTTATCTTGTCAACTTGGAAATGCAATTTATCAACGGCCCAAGAGGAGGTTTATATAGCCAAATGGCATCTCTTCTCTGTCCGGCAACATTCATTGCAGTACTGACTACATCGTTTCATTACTTGTCCCATTCACATCAGTGCGGCTTGCAAACACTGATTGCATCTTTACGACGAATCATAAGTCAATGAAGAACAAGCGTGATTAAATTAAAAGGACCGCAGAACAAGGCTTCCTTTCAACTAGTTTTTCTAAGACTCCAGACGCCGCCATGACCAGTTGCTATAATTACATGTCCATGCTCATCAGGTACATTTCCAAGATGCGCATAAATTTCGCCACAAATGCCTCCAGGTGAAAGATGACCTTTGTTCCTGTCTTGATCCGGTGTTCGTAAAAGGCGGACCACTTTATGACCTCTCCTTTGAGTCCATCGTCAATGAGACCCAGCAGCTTAAATGTAAGCGTCTTGAGAATGGTAGTGGGCGGGATGCAGTGCGTTAGTAGGTCGTACAACTTGGCGCGCACTTGCAAGATCCTTGCAGGGCTGTGTTCCTCGATAATCTCCTTGGCGATCTGGCCGATCAGTGCTTCCCAATCTGCCGGCGGGATGGGCGTGGTGTCTGTTACTTTCTCGCTGCAGCACAAAGTCAGTGACAAACGGAAATCGGAGCGGCTGGGTCTATCCAAATGCGCTTACTTCTGTGCGTGAACTGCTTCATACATCAACAATGCGCGACGCAGATTCCTGCCGCTCTCCACAGCTATTCGTTGATGGAGTCCATCGTTCACTTCCCAGTTCTCCTTCTTTGCCGATTGCGCAAGAACGTCGCAGATCTCCGCGTGCGTCGGGGCCGCGACTCTGACAAGCAGTGTTCTTGAACGAATTGGCGCAATGATGTTTGCCGTCGAGTTCGCCAAGAGAATCAGCCGCAAGTTGGGAGAGTATTTTTCCATGGTGCGACGAAGTGCGGCCTGAGCGTCTCTGGTGAGGTGGTCTGCTTCATTGATGACAACGACTTTGAATCGCTGCTTTGCCGACTGGTCCACCTGCTGTGTCTGTGCCACCTCTTTCAAAAGGTCCTGCACGACAACTCGATCATATTGCCCTACGTCGGATGGGGTGATTTCCAAGTGGTAATTTGAAGCGACAATGTTGAACTCGAGCTTTCGGTTGCTAGACGTCTGGAACACTCGTGCGTCGATCTTGATCTTCTCCACGCCGGGGCCGTACAGCTCTTTCAGCGTTGCCACTATTCTCGTTTTCTTTCCAGCTCCTGATGGGCCGTAGACTAGAAGATGGGGGAAGTCACCGCTTTGGGCCTGTGATGAGGGGGATTAGCTTGTGCTGCCGTGAATGCGAAGCAGCAGGAGGTGTGAAAGGGAATCGTACAAGAGATTGAAGCCTGTCTGAAAGCTCTTGGTGATATGACAGAGCCTCAAGGGACCGCGGACGATGCTTGTCGACGATGAGAGCCATTGCGTCGGCTGTTGAATTGGTGTGCTAATTGGATGCAACGGAAGCTCACAAGATTTTGAGTGTTGGAAGACGCGTCGTCGCGTAAAGTGCTGTGGGATGAACTCAGAGTGGGGAAGCCTGCCTGCTAGGTATTCCCTGCAGCCACTGGGCGACCTGGATTGTAGCGGCCTCTTGGGTGATCTGATAATACTTCAGAATTAAGACTTCCTACTGAGCGGATATGTACTAGGGAGCTAACCTAACGTGTTATTTGGTACCATTTGAATCGGCGCCTTTGCATGCTGTTTTTTTATTGAGCTTCTCTTATATTCTCTTGTGACACTTCTCCCGATATCTTCAAGTCCTGATTTACACATTTTCCCTGTCACTATTTGTCCCTATTAATGTTAGACACTGTTAGCGCTGCCATGCTGTTTCGAGAGGCGTTTTTGCTTGCTGTAGCCCTCGCCTTCTCTCCCGTCGCCTCTTTAGATGCTCCTGGTTCTTATTTAGTTTCTTGAAGCACCTTTTTTTTTTTTTTTGCCATCTGTCTCGTTGCTTCCTTAGGCGCTCCTGGCTTTGTTCTTTAATCTCCGCGATCCTTTCGCTCTGGTTTTTCTTCATAGTTTTTTTCCAATGCATTTCAGTCACAGCATCTGGATATTGAAGCCTTCTTATGGTATAATAACAGAATGTAGCAGAAGTACACTGGGTTTTTGATCTTAATGCAAGTAATGCTGCATACAATATTCTAGATAAAGTCGGCAAAGATAGCTTCCCTTAAGGATGCACTATAGCTAAAACGATTCTCATGAGGTGTATAGAAAACAAGTTGTTTAAGGCAACCTGGGGCTCTGTCAGACACCATATAGAAGCACGGTGTCTGATCGGGAGAGGTGTCACCAGAGAATGTAAAAGAAGCTCTACAAAATACGCAGGGGATTACAGCCATCCTATCGAGGTAACTACCTAAATTGCTCTGTGTCCATAAATGGCAAATAATTGCTGAAAAAAGGGAATGTAATGGTAGCGAGTTTGGTGGGAGAGGCTATTCATGTCCCCTTTGAGATCTTTGCTTGCATGCTCTTTAACTCTTTTTATTCTTTCATCAGTCGGCTTTTACTTTTATATACAATGATTTCTATGGTACATGGTAACGTTCCTGGAGCTTATGAGGACCCAGACGGCGCAGATGAACTTCCAGCTTCAGCGGTTGTTGTAGAAGCCGATGTCTCAAGAAGCTCTTGAGGGGTAATTTGCCTTCTGGGTTTCTTCAGATCCTCCAGCGTCACGCCATCCAGCTTGGTAATTCCAACCACGGGAGCGTCTCCCTTCTTCACAAATTCCCACTGGCCTGTAACTTCGTTAGCACTGGTCCAGAATGGCAAGGCAGGGGGCTTCTTACCGGGGAGCTTATTGCCAGCCAACCGGAAGGCGTCTCGGACGATTTGCTCGTGAATTCGGCCTTTGATTTCGAACAGAACCTGGCTGACTGCCATCCTTGTAGCCCAGTGATCGAAGGAACCTTTTCCTTTACCCATTCGCATCTACTTCAAGATTTAGCTTGCCGTTGCCCTCTCAAACAGTCTAATGTTTAGCCCGCACCTCGTTACCGCTGACGTAGACGCCGACGTTGCAGCACTTTCTCTTGTAGAGTCGATATTTCTCTCCTCGGAGTCGCACCTTGATCGTATCCTCCGCCATCTTCAGTGACTTGGCGCTGATTCTTCGGTGGTGGTCGACCATCCGCAGTCCATAGTCGCCCCAAATCACAGTTGTACCCTTCGTCGACCCTCCCGTTGCTACTCGCGGTCGCCCCTTGGCCATCTTCTTCTTTCGGTTCAAGCTGGGCTCGAGCCATGTTCCCATCATGGCCGGGCTTGTGGAAAAGGCTCTGCCATTTTGAATCAGCTGAGCGGCACCGAGGATCTTGGATTGGCGCTGGACGGGGGCCCTCAGTTGTCGCAGAGGAGTGCATGCGGAGATCCGCAGCCCCTGGAAGGCATTCAGCAATGCGGAAGCGCCATTGGACCTCATGGCGTCGGCTTGGCGGATTTATTGAGGCCTGTCTCGAGATGTCGCACAGCTGGGGCCTCGATATCTTGAAAAGATTCCCAAGACGGCAAGCGCCAATCGCACCGCCGCAAAGTGGGGCCTGAGATCTCAGGCCTCAAGAGCCGCTGCCAATTAAGCCCAGGTCACGCACTTCGCGTCAGCTTCGCGTTGCGCTGCAGGAACGACCCCGTGCACGTCACTGGGACGATTTCTAGGCTGCATCTCGACATTTGCACGCCGCTAAATCCGCGATCGGTCAGGCAACAGCACCGAACGGCAATAAAAAGAGGGCCTCTAGAGGGCTATATTTTGTCTTGGCCCTCGTTTCGATTTTATTGTCTTCAGCTGTCTGCTTTTCCCGCAATCTCAGGACGCAATGCCTGATATTCGATCTTTCTTCGCGCCAAAGGGTGGTGCGCCCCCAAAACCCGCGGCCGCCAAACCGGAGCCACCAGCGGCCAAAGGCAAGCGAGGCAGTGAGTTTCGCTGGTCTGCAGGGCTTCAATTGATGCTTACGAGTTATTAGAGGGTCGAAAGGTCATTGAAGATAGCGATGACGAAGCTGTAGAGTACTGCCGCCTCCCATTTCATTCCCATACCTGGTTCACGCCCCGCCTCTAACCAATCTTACAGAGAGAAGAAGCCTGCACCAAAACCCCCGGTGAAGAAAAAGTACCCGCCACTATACTGTCTCTCTCATCATTAAATATTCTAACATCGCATCAGGGAGACTGAGCCTAAAGGAGTAGCAATATCTGCTGATGACTACTTTGCTTCCTCCAAGGACTCTAAAGTGGCTAAATCTTCCCAAACGCCCAAGAAAAGCACTGCCAAGGCCAACATCGAAGCCGAAGTTCCCGTCAGGTCCAGTCCACGGGCTAAAAAGACCACAGCAAAGCCAGCTGCATCAGATGACGAGGATGTAGCTCCTCGATCAAAGAGGCCAAGAACTTCATATAAACCGGTTCCTGTTGACGATGATGAAGATGCATACATGGAGGACGGTGATGGAGATGCGGACGATATATTTGCTGCTGATGCCAAAGGTCGCAGCAAGCGTGGAAACGACGACTATGAAGAAGAGCCATCCGAAGACGAAGTCCTCCCAAAACCCAAGCGCCTTGCCTCACGGGGGCGAGCAGCTGGGAAGGCCACCGACGAGAACTTGGTTCCTAAGACCACATCGACCGGCAAGAAGCGAAAGTCACCAGAGCAAGAATCAGATGAAGAGGAGGAGGAAGAGTTGCCGCGGAAGAAGCCTACAGCAAGCAAACCGCGGGCGCCAAGGACGAAGAAAGCGGACGAACCCGAGGACGAGAATATTCAGAATATTCTGGACAGCGTGGCTACTGTAAGAGCGCCGACACCACCGCCCAAAGATCCCAATGCGAAGTTCGACTGGAGGAAAGCTGCTGCAGGTGGCGGCAATGCTTCGGCACAACCCTCTCAGCCAGCCTCTGAACTCCCAGAGGGCGAGGAAGAGTGCCTCAGCGGATTATCCTTCGTCTTCACCGGCGTGTTGCAAACCATTGGCCGTGATGAAGCCCAGGCTCTGGTCAAGCGATATGGCGGCAAAGTTACCGGCCAACCCAGCAGTAAGACAAGCTTTGTCGTTCTCGGAGGGGATGCTGGACCCAGTAAATTAGCCAAGATCAAGGCACACGGTATCAAGACCATTGATGAGCATGGCCTCTTCGACCTGATTCGCAAGCTTCCTGCCTATGGTGGTACAGGCAAGGGTGCTCAGAAAGCACAAGAAAAGAAGAAGGCGGAAGAAGAAAAAGTGAAGCAGCAGGTTGCTGAAATGGAGGCGGAAGAACAAGCAAAGAGGCTAGAGGCAGAGAAAGCAGCCAAGAAGTTGGCCGCCTCTCAAGGACCAGCAAGCAGCGCACCTGCTCAGCCCGCACGAGCGCCCGATGTGCTTCTTACATCTAAATATGCCCCAACACAGCTGAATCACATATGTGGTAATAAAGCACAGGTAGAAAAGATACAAAATTGGCTCCGAAACTGGCCAAAGTCGAAGAAGTACAATTTCCAGCGGCGCGGTGCAGATGGCATGGGAGGCGAGCGAGCTATCATCATCTCCGGTCCTCCTGGTATAGGAAAAACTACAGCAGCACACCTGGCGGCTAAGCTTGAAGGCTACGATGTTTTGGAAAGCAATGCTAGTGACACACGAAGTAAGAAGCTTGTCGAGGCTGGTGTCAGCGACGTCATGAACAACACCTCGTTGCTGGGATTCTTTGCGGGAGATGGAAAATCTGTGGATGCCACCAAGAAGAAGATTGTGCTCATCATGGACGAAGTGGACGGTATGTCTGCTGGTGACCGTGGAGGAGTTGGCGCCCTGGCCAAATTCTGCAGGAAAACGGAGGTACCATTGATCCTGATCTGCAATGAGCGAAGACTGCAAAAGATGAAGCCTTTCGACCACGCCGCGTTTGATATAAGATTCAATCGTCCGACGGTCGACCAAGTTCGCTCTCGCATCATGACAATTTGCCACCGAGAAGGCTTGAAGCTGCCTCCGCCAGTTGTTGACGCTCTTATTGAGGGCAGTAACAAGGATATTCGCCAGATTATCAACATGATTTCCACAGCAAAGCTTGACCAGTCGTCCATGAGCTTCGACCAAAGCAAAGCCATGTCTAAAGCATGGGAAAAGCACGTCGTCCTAAAACCATGGGATATTTGCCAGAAGATGCTTGGCGGTGGACTCTTTGCGCCCGCAAGCAAAGCGACTCTTAATGACAAGATTGAACTTTACTTCAATGACCACGAATTCAGCTTCCTAATGATCCAGGAAAACTACCTCCGCACTAAGCCCATGGCTTTGAGTGGCAAGGCATATAATGGCCGAGAAGCGACCTTGAAAGCCCTCGAACTCTTCGATCAAGCAGCGGAGAGCATTAGCGACGGCGACCTGGTAGATCGCATGATCCACGGACCGCAGCAACACTGGAGTCTAATGCCTACACATGCTATTTTCAGTACCGTGCGACCTGCCAGCTTCGTTGCCGGTCAGCTGATGGGATCCAACTTTACTTCGTGGCTTGGAAATAACAGCAAATCTGGCAAGCTAGGTCGTTACATCCGGGAAATCCATTCTCACATGCGGCTCAAGTCCTCAGGAGACCATAACGAGATTCGACAAGAGTACCTACCTCTCCTTTGGGCACAAACGGTTGATCGGCTGCAGAAGGAGGGAAATGAAGCCGTTGGAGAAGTTATCGACCTGATGGATAGCTATTATCTCACCCGAGAAGACTTTGATGCTATCCAAGAGCTGGCGGTTGGTCCTATGAATGAGGAAAATGTCAGCATCGAGTCGAAGACGAAGGCTGCCTTCACTCGAACGTAAGTAACCTACATCTTGTTTTTGACACCCTCTCCCATCTCAAGTAATACTAACCGGAGCTAGATATAATGCCATGAATCACCCATTGCCATTCATCAAAGCAAGCAATGTCTTAGCACCGAAGAAGTTGGAGAAAGAGGCTCCAGATTTGGAAGAAGCCATCGAGGAGGAAGACGATGCTGAGGTGCTGGAGACGCCAGATGCCGAAGAGGACGACGAAATCGATCTTAAAAAGGACAAGTACATCAAGCAACCAAAGGCTAAGAAGCCAACGAAGAAAGCAGCGAAAGCCGAGGCTGGGGATGACGACGGAGATGCAAAGCCAAAAGGCCGCTCAAAGGCCAAGGCATCAGGAGCAAAAGCAAAAGCGAAGAAATAAGACGCATATTTGGAATGGTTCGCCCGTGCGTAGGCTTCATAATATGTATAACATGTAATTACGAGGGGGGTTGGGGCCGTCTTGAGGCTAGAGAATAATGTTGACCGGCGGCTGTCATGTAAAAACAGAGAGCAGAAAAGAATTGGCGTGGCACAGTTTGCTTTTATGTTGATTAAGCATCGAATTTTACGACTATTATTGCCTTAGATGGGCGGCTGATGGATTTCTTCATGGTGTGTCTCGTGGACAATAGATTATGACTGGGCTGTCATAGCTCTAAATAAACGTCCTAAATATTATCACAAGAAAGATGAGGGCAAAGGTTGTGTGCATTGTTTCGCTTGAAGCGGTTGATTAGAGGGCGACTCATCTGAAAGCCGCTCAGAGGACGCAAAGTCGTATGTACATGTCTGTATATCCGCTCGTACAAAAAGATTCTCTCTCTTCATCTACACATTCATGTGTCCAACTTTTCAAGTGCGTAAACCTTTTCCCATTTTTTCTTCCTCTTCCTCTTCTCAAGTTCCCCGAACCACCATGCAATATGATAAATCATCTTTTTTCTTTTCAAAAGCCGTCATCGTGAGAGGAGCATTATACATTTTTGACCCAACGCCAAGCCAACGCAAAATCCGGTAGTAGTACATGTAAAGAGGTGTTGGGTGGATTATCGTAAGATTATCTTAGACACGCATCTTTAGGTATTGTTTTCTTTTCTTTTCATCTTCTTCGTTTCTTTTTGAATTGTGGTAATTAAGAATAAATGGAGAAGGAGGGGAAACAACTTAGGCGTTCTTTACGACGCCGACCTTGGCGGCTCGCAGAACGCGGCCGTTGAGCTTGAAGCCCTTCTGCTGGACGAAGAAGACGGTGTTGTCCTCCTTGTCGGGCTGGGGAGCCATGAAGGTAGCCTCGTGCTCGTTAGGGTTGAACTTGGTGCCCTCGGGCTCCAGTCGCTCCAGGCCGTGCTTGGCGAGGGTCTGGATGAGGATGCTCTCAGTCATCTTGAGGCCCTCGTAGAGGTTGGCGAGGTCCTGGAGCTCCTCGGTCTTCTCCTCGACTTTGAGCTTTTCTGCGGGGACGGTGGACAGAGCGCGGTCAAGGTTGTCGACGCTGTCAACGAGGTCCTTTGCGAATTTTTGGATGGCAAAGTCGCGGGCGGACTTGACCTCACGTGCGGTGCGGTCCTGGAGGTTGCGGAAGTCGGCGACGGTGCGAAGGCATTTATCCTGCGAGGGTAGGTTAGTAACAGAATTATAAAGAATGGGATTTGCGCTTCAAGTGATTCTTGGAACGGAAAAACAAAGTACGAACCTTCCATTCACGAGCCTCCTTGTCCTTGGCCTCGAGGTCTTTCTTTAGCTGAGCGATAGCGTCGGAGTCGCCATTCTTCTCTCCCTCCTTAGCCTCGGTCTTTTCCTCGGCAGCCAGAGCCTCCTTGGTCTCTGAAGACTCCTTGGATTCGCTGTACCATCGGGCCACGGCAGGCTGGAAAGATCTTATTGAGATGGCGGGGGCGGCAGCAGTCTGGAGCTGAGGCCGCAGAAGTGCGCGGCTGGCGGCGATGCTCGGCGTTGTGCGCAGAGCTCTGGATGAGGTAGCGAGAGCTTGTCGGAACATTGTGATGGGATGGTGAGGATATGAGATCAGTAGAGGTGTAAAAATGAGGTCAATTGGAGTAAAGCAGTTGTTTTGACGGAGGATGCTCTGGTATACTGGATTATAACAAACGGACTTGGTTATATGAGGGGAGCCATTAAAAATTCCATACGCTGCATGACTGGCCCGCCTCCGGCCTGCGCCGGTTCAGCCCACCAACAGCCGGGCGGATCATTGACGGCCCGAGATCTGGAGGTACCTGTGCTCCGTATTTGTGCCGGGCAGCTGTTAGCAATTGAAGGTGGAGGGTTGGTACGCTCTTGGTACACGATACCGCTTACGGTGGGGCATCACTGCTTCCAACCAAGTACCCTGTACTTCGCAGCCTTGCTGCGGGCTTGCCTGGGCTACGTCGCGCTGTGGCTACCTGGAGGGACAAGTGAAGCTCAGATCGAGATTGTGCATCCAGCATCAGCATCAGCATCAACTCCAACTCCAGCACCAACACCCTCATTCGCCCATTCAAGCCGGAGACGAGATCCTTTCACCTCACAAAGGGGAGTACATGAGAAAGGATTAGCGATTCGATCACCGCTCAGCCCTCGAAACTCCCACCCGAAGCTTCTCGAATTCATACCAGCCCACTCTCCCACCATGATGGCTACCGGCGTCTCCAGCCGGGTCAAAGAAACCCAAGAGCCTGTCCAGAAAGCGCCGAGAAGATCAGAGGCGGAGCTGAGAGAAATCATATCAAGGGCCCCTGCGGCGACCTCAGACGCTGCTACACGAGAGTATGAAGCTGCTTTGATAAGCTTGGGGGAACTCTACCGGGATGAGAAGTTAGTAGTGCTGGCTACGACATTGCAGTCGTTATTTGAGGCCGAGCTAACCTCTCCAACAGGAAAACTCAAGAGCTCGTTAACCTGGTGCGGGAAAGCCGAACAGTGTTTTCATCCTTTGCCAAGGCCAAGTCCTCGAAGCTAGGTATGTCTCCTCCTCTTTAATGCTCAGACGCAGAGCCGTACTCTGTGATGCAATGATTGACTGGTGTGTGGGAATATCTAGTCCGCCAGCTCTTGGACCTCTTCAAAGACATCCCCAACAGCATCGACGTTGAAGTTGCCGTCACAAAAGACTGTATAGAATGGGCCACCTCCGAGCGCCGTGCCTTCCAGCGCCAGGATCTCCAAGTCCGCCTCGTTACCCTCTACATGTCCAAGCAAACTTACTACGACTCCCTCACACTTATCAACGGCCTCCTCCGTGAGCTCAAGCGCCTCGACGACAAGCTCCGCCTCGTCGAAGTTCAGCTCCTCGAATCCCGAGTCTACCATGCCTTGGGCAACATTCCCAAGGCTCGCGCTGCTTTGACGAGCGCGCGAACAAGCGCCGCGAGCGTTTATACCCCGCCGCTGCTGCAGGCCAACCTCGATATGCAAAGTGGCATGCTTCATGCTGAAGATAAGGACTTTAACACGGCATTCTCGTACTTCATTGAGGCATTGGACGGATATCACACCCAGGAAGAGGCTGCTAAGGCACAGGCCGCATTGCAGTACATGCTTCTCTGCAAGATTATGCTGAACCTGGTCGATGATGTCAACCAGCTCATGGCATCCAAGCAGGCCGTCAAGTATGCCGGCAAGAACCTCGAGGCCATGAAGGCTATTGCCCGCGCCCACGCAAACCGATCTCTAGAAGAATACGAGCGTGCCCTGTCTGCCTACCGATACGAACTCGGCAGCGATGCCTTTATCCGCAATCACCTTCGCCGACTCTACGATGCCATGTTGGAGCAGAACCTCATCAAGGTTATTGAGCCTTTCTCACGAGTCGAGATTGACCACATTGCCAAGATGGTCGGCCTGGACACTCAGCAGGTGGAGAGGAAGCTGTCGCAGATGATTCTGGACAAGGTCATTATTGGCGTTTTGGACCAGGGTGCTGGATGCCTTATCATTTACGATGAGACACAGCGGGATGAATCATATGATGCCGCTCTAGCAACGATTGAGAAGCTGAGCAACGTGGTGGATGTATTGTACACGAACCAGGCCTCTATGCTTGAGTAGATTAAAAGTACAACGGGAATGGAGATGGGGATGATGGTTAGAGAACGGGTTCTTGTATTGTAATGTGTCATTCATGGTAGATTAGGCGTTCGTTTATCCAAAAGACTCGTCGTCCCTACCGAAAATGGTTCATCGTCCTCTCATCTATCTGTTACAAGAAAGGGGGCAACACGAGGGAAAGTATATGCGCGCAGTTTTGTTACCGAAATGTGTGGCTTTCTTCATTTCGTCATGACATAATTCATTCTCTTCGTAGAGATAAGGGGTACAGAAAAAGCTAACTGTACCGCATTCCACACATCCGTACATACAAGAAACTCTAGTAGTACATCCAAGTAGACAGCCATGAATGAAGGTAACCCTACTTCCCCCCCTTTTTTTGCAAAGGGGCTAAACAATCCAACCGCTGAAGTGGTATCTTTTCCTAAATACATTCCAATAAAACAAACCAAAAACCAAAGCCAAGCCGAGTTCCTATCAAAATCAAAGCAAACCGTCCTCCAACGCCACTCATGCATATCGTTTTTTGTTCCTGGTCCTTAATTCTCCAACACCGATGAATGCTATGTCAAAATCCACAAATCGTTTCCTTCGCCAAATCGAACAATTGAATAAAAAAAAAAGATAAAACAACAGCAGCGGCGGTTAATAGTAAAAGTTAACATCAAGTTAATATTCATTCGTTTCGTCTCATTCAATGAAACATCACTCCGGGAGACTGATCCACGGAGCTTCGACGGCGCTTTGCCTCTCCGAGGATGAGTGCAAATAATCTTTTGGCGAGTTCGCCTTCGTCCCAGCCGCCAATCTGGGACTTGAATGCGTCGACACATTCGAGATGCCATTTCTCTAGTACCATGGACTCGCCCATACTAGTGATGACTTTTCCCAGGTACTTTTGTGAAACCGGCTCGTACTCTTCGCTGAAAGGGCTCTGCCGTCGCATTTGCAAGAGTGTATCGAGGAAAATCCAATGTTGACGGGTCCAGACCGTCTCGGAAGGGGGTTCTCGTCTCCGTCGCTTTTTAATCGGCCGTTTCTTAGTCACTCCTGCGGGTTTAATAACCCTTGATGGGATTAGTTTTGGCGGTTGCTGTTGCCTTCCCATACTTCCCTTGCCTGCCCGCGGCTCTGCATGGGTCGACGTAGCAGCGACAGCGCTAACGTCCTCTTCGGATACGCCTTCATTTGCTCGATCACGCTGTGTGCGAATCCGAGCTTGCTCCTGAGGTGAGAGCACGCTGCTTGTAAACTCAACTACTCGCCCTGGTGTATGGGGCTTCAAAGGAGATCGAAGACATGATTTCTTTGGTGAGGCATGCTTTGATGGCAGCGGTCTCAATATATGCCGTAGGTTCGGCGAAACCTCGCTAGCATTCGACGTTGCTAGCTGCCACTTGTGAATGTCCTCATGAGATAGTTGCATCCTAGGTGGAGTTGCGGTAGCCCGCGACGACGACGGCTGAAAGAACGTACTGCTGGCCTGCCTTGGTCTTGGCGTAAAGTTTTGTTTCTGAGCAATGACAGGAAGATGAGGCCGTTCAGGGGTACCAGGGGATGAGGAATGGTCAACTATTTGCTCATTCCCTGGAGGGTCAGATTGAATGGGTGAAGACACAGGATCCACACGACGAAGGGTTCGCGAGCCAATTTCATTTTGACGGAGTCTTGGAAACATTGATGTGGTGGGCATTGTTGGAGGCTCCTGTCTGGGCCTAACAGGGTCCGCTCGAGCGGCCGGTTCGGCAGGAGCTTTGGATTTGATTGACCTGAATTTCTCAGCCAACATCCCAGGAATAGCAGCCGGCGAGGAGAAGAAAGACGATAGGTCAAATCGCTTGGATTTGGTTGCAGTTTCCGGCTCTTTGTCGTGCTGATTTCGTGAAACCAAAGAATGTTCCTCATCTGCAGTGTTCTCGTTCGATTGGCGGCCAATTGCCCGTTTCATTTGAGACGTCTTTGACTGATCGTTCGAAAGCCCAACGACTGTAGCAGTTGCTTCGGTTGCCCGTTGTGCATCTCTCCAAGATGAAGGGCCGGATGTCAGGCCACGATCTTGTACCGAAGGTATTATGGACTCTTGCAGTGCTGGAGGGACCTCCCGCTGTGCCTCGTACTCCCAAATATCAATGTCATCATCGTCATCCTCTTCTTCTCCCTCTTCATGCTCTTGCTCTTGCTCCAGCTCCAGCTCCAGCTCCTCTTGCTCCTCCTGCCCCTCCTCTTCTTCCTCAGCCCCGTCTAGCTCTTCTCCAGCGCCATCAACCTGACCGAGGGCAATAGGTTCTTTTGCATTTCTCGTGCTCGACAAGCGCGCTGCCTGCATTAATGTATTGTCTCCTCTTAAGCTGGGACTTATGGGACCCTCTCTTTCAACCCAACTCATGGCCCCGCCACTTTGGGGAGTATTACCCAGAGAGCTTGCTACTGACTCTCTGGATGAGGGCCGTTTCCTATGCAAGTGCTCCCTTGCGTTCCTATCAAGTACTTGGTCCACATCTCCCGCATTCATACTAAAAGGCTCACTATCAATAGTGGTCGCATGGTTCACGGGCAGTCTGCTAATAGTCGATTGGTCATGACCAAAGTTCAGTGACTGTGGTGGACTTTTGCTCAGAAGCTGATGCCTGTCTTCTTTGGTGCTGTGTGACGATTCTTTGCTTGCCGAGCTCCTAAAGGGGCTTCCTAGCTGTTTCTCTCGGTCTCCTGGGGATGGGGGATCGGAAGTGACGCTTTGTAAAACTCGGCCAGCCCGCATTATCGATGACAGGACAGGCCGCACTATCTTCTCCTGTACGTGTTCTTGAGGAGGTACGGATTGGGGGTCCTGGAGGGGCGATGACATCTGGTGCAGTGGTGTAACCTTTGCCGGCTGTTCTTCCTGCTCTGGTGTAGGTTCCAGTTGCTCAGGTTGCTGTTCCCGGGAACTGGGACGCATCTCTTTGTTGGCATGATGGCCATCGTTCTCAGGATGGCGATGTGCGATATTGCTTGCTCTCATACGAGCCAGAGGCTCATATGAATATTCCGCAGGCTCCTTGGGCTCATCGTGCTCATCGTGTTCCTCATGTTCCTCGTGCTCATCATGCTCCTCGTGCTCCTCACGTTCTTCGTGCTCCTCGTATTCCTCAAGCTCTTCTTGCTCGGCGTATTCTTCCATCTCCTCCTCCTGCTCCTCGTGTTCCAGTTCCTCTTCTTCTCCCTGTTCTTGTTCTTCGAGCTCTTCCACTTCCAGCGGCTCCTCATGCTCTTCCATCACTCCTTCTTCCACTTCTTCTTCCACTTCTTCTTCTTCTCCCTCCTCTTCTTCTGCCTCCTCCAAGTCCTGTTCCTGATCAAATTCCTCTTGTTCAAGAACCTCCTGCTGTTCGTCATCCTCTTCATATTCCTCGTATTCTTCAGGCTCTTCGTAGTCTTCATGCTCCGCATGCTCCCTGTGCCCATTCTCTTCTTCATCAACATGACGTACAGGAGAGCTGAAGTCTGGTGTTGGTAGCTTCCTCATACCCAGCCCTATCGCGCGGCCTATTCGTGCAAACAAACGACCACTTGCCGCAACTTCCTCCACGGCTTCCTCCTCAACAGCCTCTTCCTCTTCAACAGCATCTTCCTCTTCAACAGCCTCTTCCTCTTCAACAGCCTCCTCGGGAGCATCTTCTTCATGTTCTTCCACAGGCTCTTCGGTATCCTGGGGCTGTTCCTCTCCTTGCAATCCGTATTCCATCAAATCAACCTCTCGGTCGGTTTGAGTGGCAGAAAAGTTCAGGGGCTTGGGCGTCGCAGCGTCAAGATAATTCTGAGGAATTTCCGAGAATGAGTCGTCGTAATCGTTTGAACGGTCTTCACGAGAATGCACGAATGTCGTTTGTTTACCGGCCCTGGTTGGCGTTGGCTCGTCCTCCCTGTGGTCTACGCTGAATAGCCTTCCTGACCTCTTGGCAGCCGATCTTAAAGTTTGATGTCTCAGTGGTGATGATCCCATCTTCTTAGGTTTACGAGACCACCATGGACTCAAGCTTAGGCGCGCATTCCTAGCGGACTCCCGAATAATCGGAACAAATTCTGGTTCTGGTTGTTCTTCGGTGTCGGGAAGCTCAGGTATTTCAATTGGCTCCGTAATATCTACTGGATCGCTGGTTTGAGCAACTTCCTGCCTTAGAGATTCCAGAGTGTTGTTAATTATGAGATGGGTTTCCTCTCCAAGCTCCTGGTCATCATGGGCAGTGGACACAAATGTGCCGTTGCCATTTAGACTCGCCTGCAAAGACGGAATAGAATCCATGAAGATCATGCTGAAGTCCTCGCCCTGTGCGATCGTATCGTTGGTCTGGGAGCTAAAGTCATGGTGATCATCAACGGAAGAATGATCGCTTGCCTCTGGTGCATGATGGCCGTGGTCATCCTTTCTAGTGCTACCGCCTACCGGCGGCCTCTTCTTCGAAGACAACTGGGTAGTTGATGGTCGTGCTGAAGCTCTGGGTGTCTCCTCATCGTCCATTGTGGCCATCCAGATGTCGGATTCTGTATCCGCATTAGACGCAGCATCGGCGTGCTGCTCCGAGGGAGCCGGTATGAGATCCACAGCGTCGCTTTCGCTCGCCCGCCTAACACTTTGCGCAAAACTTCTTTCCACTGCTGCTTCCTCAGCTATTTCGACCAATTCATCAGGAGCCATTGCCTGTCGCCTTCGCCCTCGCTTCGTAGTTCCAAGTTCACTGGACGGTTCGACGGCGTGATTTTTGGGCGGACGCCCTCGTTTTACGGTTGTCGGTGTAGTCTGAATATTCTCTTTCTCTTCAAAGTGCAGCTCCGTGGTGTTTCCTCCCCCAAACCCCCCAAATCTCTCACTGCGCTGGCGGCGTGGACTTCGCTTAATTGGGGACCTCGCCCTCCTCTTTACCCCCGCCGCCGCAGGAAGGGGTGTTCCATTGGATAGTCGAAGGCGGCTTCGTCTTCTACTTGGGGTTATCGCAGTCGTAAGCTCATCTTCGGCAGATTCCCTCAGCGGAATCGTGGTTGTAATGGTGTCATCGTCCCCCATGCGCCGCACTGTGGGCGACTGAACCGGCGACTTGAACAGCTTCCTCCTCGTGCCGCTTGTTGTTGTGGCCATGTCGTCTTCTTCTTCGTCGTCGTCGCCGTCACCCGCCGTCTCGACCGTGACCAATAATCGCTCGGGCGACGATGAATCCCCTACTTCCAGCTCAAAGGTTTGTTTTCTGGCAGAATCGGCTAGCGAGATGAATCTTTGCGACCGCTGGCTGCGCGTGACGCGTCGCGACGCGGATTGAGGCGCAAAGCTAGGAAATGATATAGTGGGTTCATTCAGCGGGTCAGGCGAGGACATAATATCAACACTAGGCGTGTTGGGGTCCGCGATGCTGTGCCAGCGGAGGTTAAACGATGCGGGTTGGAAACCGGACTTCCTGCGCCGGGGCATTTGCAGCGAACAAATGTTTCATTCCAGATCTGGGGTCCGTAGGCGCAGGGGAATTTCCGCAGGGCCAGCCACCGCGTGAATGGTTGGGTGAAGGTCTGCTGGAGGTATTCGATACCGACCGTGATGTGCAAAGCTACATTCAGCTGTCTTACCCGATACTTCCCATACGAGTTTAGCCTGCACCATGATGCTGATCTGCCTATTCTCACTGCGGAGTAGTCAAAGAGCGAAGGTTCTTTCTTGCTGTCGCACTATCATTACTCCGATGCCGCTAAGCAGCAGCTGTCAATTGTAGAATTGTATGGGGGCATTGTCACAGGTACGAAGAACTAAAGTGGTTGTACACACTACCCAGGGTGCTCAGTGACAGTGACATGCTCTTAATTTCTCCAGACTCAAGCTTGACATGCTCGCTCCCCGGCTCTCGGAAACAATAGGGCATTGGAAACACTCTCGTGCTCACACTAACTCTTCATAGTACCAGTTGAACTCTACGCTTGCGACTTAGTGAAGGGCCACCATCCCCAATCAAGTACCTCGGCACCTACACTGCTAGTTATCTTCCGCCTGTAACACGCAAGCACACAAGCTTGCCAGCACCAGTATCATCGCCCCAAGCCCTCCAAAACACCCCGCCAAAGTCACATGCAACAGCCCAAAGTTTCAGCGCGCTAGCGGGTTCCCACGGGGAAGGCATGACTTCATTCCAGCGCACTTTGCCGCGCTAAGGCGGGACATGCACAATGGGCCATTGCGGTTACAGAGCAGTTACCGGCTTCATCATCCAAGGGAACCTCGGCTTGGATCCGTCAGGGGCATCAAAGACGGTTAAACCTCCGGAATAGCTTCTGTTTCCCGTGCCGATATAGCATCGAGTTTTCGCACAGCCGCATGCGATTCGAACGAGGCCGTTGCAACTTTTGTGCTATCTTATCGTCGGGTGCCAATTCGATAACAATTCGCTAATCACAAGGCTGTCGCACTTCTACACCGAACCCTCAATCAGCCTGCCGATTCAATCCTCCAGCATTCGAACATCATGGCTGCCAAAGCTCCTCTCCCTCAGAACGATAATGTCGCCCATGCCCTTGCCGGGGCTGGCGGCGGCATTTTATCCATGGTTTTGACGTAAGATCCTTCCGCCTCATATCTTTCACCTCTTAGGTCTTGTTCTGGTTCGCGTTGCCACCACGATAGCGACACCTGTGGCTGACATCTGCCTGCGTAGCTACCCTCTCATTACCCTCTCCACCAGAGCCCAGGTCGAGTCCAAGAAAGCCGAGAGCAAATTCGTCGAAGCCGTCCAGAAAATCATCGCGCGCGAGGGCGTCTCTGGTCTCTACTCAGGCATCAACTCTGCGCTGTTCGGCATCAGCGTCACCAACTTTGTCTACTACTACTGGTATGAGTGGACTCGGGCCTTCTTCGAAAAGGCTGCTACTCGCGCCGGTCGTGCCAGCAAGAAGCTCACCACGATCGAATCCATGATTGCGGGCGCCATCGCTGGTTCCGCAACCGTCATCATCACCAACCCCATCTGGGTCGTCAACACGCGCATCACTACGCGCCGACAAGAGACAGATGTCGAAGCGGGTGCTGTTGCCAAGCGAAACAGGCCCCCCAGCACGATTGGGACCCTCATGGCCCTCTTGAAGAATGAGGGACCCCGAGCCTTGTTTGCTGGCGTCATTCCAGCGCTGGTCTTGGTCATCAACCCCATTCTCCAATATACGCTCTTTGAGCAAATGAAGAACACCGTCGAGAAGAAGAGAAAGGTGACTCCCACCATAGCCTTCTTACTGGGTGCCTTGGGCAAGCTCTTTGCGACATCGGTGACGTATCCTTACATCACCGTCAAGAGCCAGATGCATGTCGCTGCCCATAGTGACAAGAAGGAGAACATGTCTCAGGCTTTGAAGCGTGTCGTTAAAGATGAAGGCTATTCTGGTCTATACAAGGGTAAGTCAGCAAGCAAACAGAGCATACTGGTAGCATCGAATGACTAATAGACATTGTAGGTATTGGCCCCAAGGTTACCCAGAGTGTCTTGACAGCAGCTTTCCTTTTTGCGTTCAAGGATGTTCTCTACGAGCAGACTGTGAAGCTCAGGATGGGTCGCAAGAAGGCGTAAATCGCCCTTATTACACGAATGGCCACTTGCCAGCAACAAATATGGCTTTTCTCTTCAACAGCTTGTATCACAGTATGGGACGCTGGCTTGGGGAAATCCAATAGATAAGGGGTTCATATTTTTGTACTGTACCATTAGTGTACCACCAACATAGGTAAGATGAAGTTTTGTAAAGGTGGATGATATCCCTGGAGGTATAGAGTGGGTGTTCTGAGTTGTTTTTACACGGGAATTTTGGGATGATGGATATATTACGAACGATTGGATACCTTGAGACCTATTCTCTCTTCCTTTTTCCTGTTTCCATCTCTCTGCATTCGCTCAGGGGGGGGGG
>PXNZ01000778.1:0-31267 GCA_003012085.1 Trichoderma brevicompactum
TGTTGGCTCCCCGGCAAGAGGATAAGCACCGAGAGACAGATGTTGGCTTGCAACACCCATCCTCGCATTCTTGCCGGAGACACCAACACCATCCACAACCACATTCAGATCGAAATGGCCCAGGGCCAAAGCGGTATGGACTGCTCCAATGGGATCCGTAGTGATTCCGTATTGCGCCTGAAGAAAGCAATACCTGAATCCGTTGCAGCGAATTGAGAGGCGGACAAGGTGATGGAGCAGATGCAGAGGAGACGTCGATGTGTGATTCTCTACAAATCAATGGAAAGACATGATGCATACATTCTGCATTCAGAATCGGCAACCAAAAGATCTCAGAGAGCATAAAGGGACGGCAACTCGTAAAGAGCATATGGGAGCTCCTTGTGTGCTGTGGGCTCACACATGCAATGAGCTTCGAGGAGAGGACCGAGAGATTTTAGTAAGGGGGAATCCGGCTCGCCGCTAGAATCGCAGAGTTGCGGTTCATATCGAAGGGTGAGTCCTTACCGTGCTAGGAACGGGGAAGTAGAATCAAGGCGAGAAGCGACCAAGACTGCGCCTCCAGGGAATTTTCTCTGTCTCAGTTTTACAGAACGCTCTGAACCTATCAATTGGCCATCATATATCAGGCGGAATATCACTCTATGTCTGCATTCATGCACGAATGCGGTGAGGCGCTCGCTATGCTTCATTTGCTTGAGATGCGACTCTTCTAAGGCTGGGATGCTGGCCCAATCAATATGAGATTCCAATCCCCTCATTGTTGTTGCCTGATACCGAGGAGCTTTTGAAGCAATCAGAGCTCATCATCAAACAGAGACTGAGGCCTCCAGAGTGTGTTGCATTGCAAATTAGTGGCTGGCTGTGAATGCGTGGTTGGATATGGTTGGTCCTTATTATTTTTCGGTGAGGCGCTGATGCCGCCTCACGATAAGAGGTTGGTTCTGATGAGACTCCCTTTTGGGATGTTGATCTATGCCCCTCCCCCTTGCAAGGCGTCCATCAAGGCGTCCGTCTGGGCTATTGCCACAGCCGTTTTCCAATAAAAATACACATGAATCTCACCTGCTGATAAGTAAATATTTTATAGCAGACAAAAGGCTAGATTCACCAAATTGTTTATGAAAGTCACCAAGACTTACGACAGTCACTCGTCGCATTTGCCTTGCTGTGATATAGTTGGAATTACAACGCTTGATCTCTTTCAATCTAGAACTCCGACCGATGTGTTGGGGTTTACTCCCTGTTCGTTGTGCAAACGGCATTCAACGAGCTGTCAACACCTGGGCCTGCTGTGTCATTCCATCAGTTGAATGTGGACAAAAGACACTACTGCCAATGGTAATGAGGCATGGGAGAGCTGTGCAGGCTGTTCACATACGGGACTGCTGCCAGTGTGGGATGGGGAGAATTTCTACTCAATTTCCAAAATCCTCAGTGCCTGTGGCCTAACAGCTACGCTGAACATTGTGACTATTCAGTTTACTAATGGGCCCGGAAATGGAAGCTGTTGGAAGATTAATCCCGTGAGACAAACAAACCCCCATACGTACACTGCATATGATGCCAAGCTGACAGGCGAGATAACAGATGTGCGATGTTTGGGCATTGCAAGACCGCGTTCGCTTACCCTCATTTATCGGACAGCCAAATTCGTGCGAGATATGTCTTCTACTGGTGGCGCTTATGACTTGTTTACACTGGAGCTTTGTGTTCAGTCTTTTCAATCAACCTCGATGGAAGCACCAATTCTTGCCGCAGATTATCATGATTACACTCATTACCCTTCTTCCAATGGCAACGATCGTTCAGGACACCCCCACAGTCTTTCTCAGACTCCTACCCATAGTTACGGATGTCTACATCTTAGCATGCTTCGTCTTGGAATATACCTATGAAAGAGAGTTGGCATGCTAGAGCGTAATGCTAGAGCATGCCTCATGGACATGGTTGAGGAGATGATCAGGTATAAACCACGTTCCAGTGCTCTTCGATATTTTTCGCTGGGTACGGAGAATGAATGGGCTATATCATGGAAGTGCTGGATTGGATGGTTTTATCTTAGTTAGCTTTTCTTTTTCGTTTTGCGTACTTTTGTGTTCTTCCGTTTAGCTTCGAGGCCAATGAAATGTTTCCTGCAGATTGCTCTACTATCATGGGATATGTTGCTTTTTTAACTGTCCCGGTTATAAACGCCCCATGAAACTCAAGCAGGTTAGTATTGGTAGCTAGAAATTCGATAGCTAGAAATTCGATAGCTAGAAATTCGATAGCTAGAAATTCAGTAGCTAGAATTCGGTAGCTGGAAATTCGGTAGCTAGAAATTATTTCTTATGTCATACTGGTATTCTTTCGACGTTCATAAAATTGCCAAGGATAGCATTTCTTTACATGCAAAGGCGTCACTTATTCGAGGTGTATGACAGGGTGAATCTTCAAGAAAATTACTTCAAAGTAAACCATCTATATGGCTCTGTAACCCTGCCACCAATGATGCGTAATAGTTAGCTAGTTCGGTATTCATATCTGTATAATCAAGCTTACAAAGATGATGCCAAGCAGTCAGAGTCGTCGCATTTAATATCACGTCCGCACTCACACCAGTGCCCATTGTAATTGAAAACAATCGAAGTATTCAAATGCGCTATAGATGCTAGTTACTAAATACAATTCGAAATCCTCCATGAGTTATGTACGCAAGACTATATACAATTTAGAGTCTGTTATGTACTTTTGAACATCTTCCTGAAATGAGAAAGAAAAGACTGACTACATCACAGGGTGCAGCGCTGAGCTGCATATCCCCCACTGATGCAAAGACGAGTCGATAATAAATCATCCCAAACACCATTTATAAACCGGTATAAAAATTGACACCCTGGAAAATCCGAGGGTAGTGTGAAAAGTGTCTTCCCTTCGTGTTGTGTACAACTCTGCGCAGAAATGACGTATTAAAAAATAGCGGGTGCTATGCAATATCGGAATGTTGGTGATGGTGAATCACCGGATCTATCATTTGATGAGAAGCAGATGGCATGATATGATGTAGGTCGTATAATATGAGAGTATGAGACGCTAATGGACGTGTTGTTATGACAGTGATGCTGTTGGGTATGGTAGAAAAGCCATGCGGGATCAATAGTGCAATTTTGATTAAGGTTGGAGAATATACCGTACTGGCGATGTGCGATCCGATACCACGGCAGTAAATAAGCCATCGAGAATCCATCTTGGGAGTCGAGTAATTAAATGAAGGCTGGTGACGAAAGTCTCCAGAGGCTTCTTGGCTCGTACCTTTGCCAGTGACTGCAATAGAATATAAAGCCATAGTAAAGTTAAAACAAAGTGTATGTGGGTGTGCAAATGGTAGACGAACAAGCACAAGAAACGCTCCGGGCGACCTTCGAGTATTGAAGCTAGTTCCAACAGCTATTCGTCTCCATCTGGCTACCATTTATTAAACCAGGCAGTAGGTATGTAAACCAGTTGGGTTTCGTAACCTCGCATAAGAAAGTCCTCTGGAAGCGGCCAAGAATTTGCATGCTTCAGTAGTGCAAGCGCATTCGGGCCTTGATCTATGGCCTTAACCTCAGCAGTATTCATAACATCGATGGATGGCTTTGTCTGAATGCATATTGGCCGACAGCGTAAGGGTTGGCAGGAGGAAGGTCAAAGGCGATATGACATGTGAAAGCCGAAGTGAGGTTGACCCGGAGGTGTGTACTCGGTACCAGAAATACGTATCGAATCATGTATGCTGAACTGGCGACACAAAGGCGCATTAAAGCAGCATGAATGTGCAAAGTACGGTAGAATATTCAGGTCTCCAAATCGGTTGCGTGCGACGCCACGGAAGCCAGGTTATATCCAAGAATCCATAGAGACTGGAACGTCAGTTATGAGCTGAACATTGCTTTCTCGGCCCTTGATGCCCTTGTGTCACTATTTGATCCAGTAATGAGGTAGGCCTCGGGATCATGGGCTTGCACGGCGATTCAGCCTGCCTTCGTCATTATTATCCGCATTCCCCATATTATCCGTGATGCAACGAGGATTAAAAGTAGTCGGTGCTGCCTTTCCAATAATAGGAAAAGCTGAATAAGAATCCATGTGTTCATGTAAAAGCAACATCGACAACATGGTGTAGTGGCCAACCGTCATGATCAAACAGCCAATATGACTCGAAGAGCAGCTTAGAGCAGAGGTAATCGTAGCATCTGATATGATTCCCTATGAAATCGAATAGGTTGGCAGATTAGACAGCCTTTTGGTAATAGAACAGCTGCTGCAAAGCGTTCGGTCGCGCCAATATTGCCAGGTGATGATACAAGCGTCCGGTTGCTGGGAACTTGTCTGAGGCCTCGTAGTACTACCGGCATCTACATGCACCGGTCCAGATTTATCGATTATGAATATCGCCATCCTCAATCGCCATGCAATACCAAGGTCGAGAGACACATGTCCAAGGTTCTCGGTCCCAGGTATCATCATCCTCAATCGCCATTCGGTATCTGCCCAAGTCTCCTAGGCACTCTATCCAGGTGTCCTCAAAAGCAGGAACAGTCTCAAAAAGAGCGCCATCATATGATAAGCAAGGTAGATGAAAGTAAGCATATGCTCCATGAAGTCAGGCAGGCTATGGCGGAGTAGCTCAAGAAATGAATGAATGCCATGGCACCACATCCGAGCAGGCATGGCATATTTCTATGCCAGGTGTCGCAGTGCGGGGTATGCAGTAGGATGCTGGCTTGCTAGAAAGAAATCGTGGTGCTCATGAAGAAGAGTGCTATGAAGAGTTGTTGAATTTTGCATGCTGCTTTTGCTCAGAGCGAATCTCGGCTCTTTGCGCAAATTTTGTTCTTTGTCGACCTCTATACACTTGCTCTCAACCATAACAAATCCGGCATATATGCCCTTAGCTGTGCCATTTTGAAGCTTCCGGTCAGATTGAAGCGGCGGTTGGCCTTGGTCGGCTCTTTGGAGTGCGGTCTGAGTGCTGCCGTCACTCTGGTAACGCTGTTTTTCTTTCGTTTCCTCCTTTGGGTCCTTGTAGGAAGAATGGGGGAATTTCTGAGCCTTTATCAGATATTTTGGCCATCCGGTAAAACGATTGCTGGGCGTAGCCGTAATCTTCGTGGTCCAGGAACTGGAATGGGGAGTTGCAGGTTGTCGAGAGCCTGATCGCTCCGCTGCGCCGCCAGGAATATCATGGCGACGGTGGTGGATAGCGGTAGAAGTAGGATGGCCTCTGCGAGGGACGACTGCAGCACCATCACAAATGGTAGCCACACTTGCAGTGGATAGAGTATCGTCCGCTGAGGATTCCTGCAACTCGGGTTAAGCAATCCATTGCTGCTGTCCATTTTTTTTTAAGACGAAGATAGACACGCAGACGACTTACTCCAGAAAATATTGCTTGTGAAGGAAGGCGAGAGAAACCCCTGTCAAGCCCCAGGCGACCAGAATTCTATCGCGGTATATGAGCATAAGGCATTGGATGAAGCAAGTAAAAATCGCATGATGATCACTTACGCGAATGTTGTCGCCGGCGCCCAGGAAAAATGGCTTTGCTGGCTTCCAGGCAGGAGGACCAACGCTGAGAGAGAGATATTGAGCTGCAATAACCATTTTTTTAAGACCATCGCAGATACTGGCCAAGCTATTCGGATTAAATGCTACTTTGAAGATTGAAGGAGAAGCAAGGTTACGGGAAATAGAAAGGTTGATGAGAGATCACAGAGGCAAAGGAGAGTATGATACTCTAGAAACAAACGATAGTATGTGCAATACAGCAATGGACTTGGTGACGTGTTGTATGTATGGAGTTTCAAAAGTATTAATGAAAAGAAGAGGACCTGAGGCGAGGCGGAAGGAGGGAGGAGGCGCTCTTCTCGGGATGGGCAAAGAGTTCAAAATGGTGGAAAGGGAAGAGAAAGGTGAGAAGTGAATAACAGGAGGCCAAAAAAAGGAACAGGTATCGGGATTGGAGGTTTTCGTCGCCAACATAAAGCCCGAGGGCGGAGAAGTGAGAGGAGGGGGGCGTGTCAGGATCTCGGTTTTGGCGTGCCACGCTGATCAGAGAGCCGGGTTTCCCAAAAGAGTTCGTCTCTCGCATTATGTTCCCAGCCTCCCAAATATTCTGAGTTGGTTGCCCACCTTTATTCTGAAGCAACCCGCGTGCGTCGTCCGCGGCGAAGATGCAATGCATAGGATAGCGTAAGGCAACCAGTCGTAGCGTGGTGGCTGAGACACAGCAGGGTGATTGCCTCACTCCGCGACTTGCATGGTTGGATCCAATAGTCCTCTCTGAAATGAGGGGTATTCCAACAATGCCCCCAACGAATCTTAGACCTGTTTTGTTTTCGTAAAGGCGTTCAGCCGTGAGGGATCCATGTTGGCCACTTCCTTTTTTCTTCGAGACTCTCGATGTACTTTACCGGATCTTTGTACAATATCCTTTCCATCATCTTTGAGAGCAAAATCTCCAGCCTTGATACATAAAATCCCACTTTGAATACGCCCTCCAAGCCTATGTTGGAACGCCATGACACTGCCATCTTGTACCCAACGGCTACAAAACACAATCAGACCGTCGGGGCGCCACAGATCTACGCAGGAGCGCAGCAGACGACAGATCTTGAGAATAGCAGACATTCCATATGCCACACCCTGGCTGCTTGGGGGTTGACAGCGACTCTAAACCTCATACCAGAGCAATTCAGCAAGGGCTCCGAGAGTGGAGGGTGTTGGAAGATATATCCAGTAGGATAAGCAACCCTGACTATACGCAGAGTAAACGCTCTGACAGCTGAGATGACGATAGACTTGTAACCCCGTGGTGGTGCGAACTCAGACGCACTTCTTCTTCTTCCATGATAGGCAATATTCTTGCGAAATATTTCTGTTGCTGGTAGCGGTGATAACCTTCATACACTGGGGTTGCGTGCTTCGCCTATTCAGTCGGCCAAAATGGAGACATAAATACTTGTCACAGACGATAACGACAACATTCATCACTCTTCTCCCTCTCTCGGCAGTTGCTCAAGACCCGGCCACAGTCTTCCTTCGCATTTTGCCCACCGTCATAGATGTGTGCGCCTCTGCGTGCCTTGCCCTGGACTATTTTCATGAAATGTTATAAGTCGAATATTTGAGCCTTTGGCGAGTTTGCAAAAGCAGCTGAATTCTTCGATTTTGCAAAACCTAGCAGCAAAGCTTGGACTGCGCAATAAGAATGCACATATTCGCAAGGAGTTACGTGTCTCTTTTTTTTTTCCTTCTCTCAATACGGGCCATGTATCATTTTTTTTCCGTTCGCTTCACCAGGTTCCAGAGGGACGGATGAGAGTGTTGTACGTTCTGATAGTATAAGCATCACATCAATACATCTATATTGTGAGCAAGACGTAGACCAATATATCAGTCTCGAGGGATTTGCGCGATTCCTCTAATAGAAATAACCATGAGTTGATAATTCACCAAGACCGAAATGGCAATGCCACATATTGAGTGACCACGACCGACATGTTAATCACTCTATAGATGAAAAGTCGCGTGCTGATATCAAATTATCCTACAGCAGGCCGACATTTGCCGGCGACAAGTCAGCTCCACGCCAAACGGGAAAATTCGGTTCATAAAGGGATTCGTGTTGACGGCCACATTTGTTTGCCTAGGAATCACCTCGGCAGTACATACTCGGTGTAGAATATTGGCTGGGCCAGGAGTTTTCGATCTTTCTTACACGGCGGGTACTCTAATTCCGACTCCTTCTCCTTCTCCTTGGGCACATACTAAAGAGCACAACTTCGCCAACAAATCCGTAGGCAGCCCTCCCGTATCTGCAGGGCACGATGGAATGAATCCTTGGGGCGCTCACTGTAAGCCAGTAAAGCAACTTGCTTCTATGGTGCGACGACGTTGGCCATGGGTGACACGTCATTTGGCACGCATTATTGGCTCTTGGTCAAGCCATATTGGCTATTGATGCAGGCGCCAAGTCAAGCTGAAAGGGTGTGTACATGCAGCCACTTGGCAGGATGACAAAACAAGAGGCCGCGGCCCAGTACCCCATGATCATTGTTTAAAGAGAATCTCCAGGCTTTGAAGGCGGCAAACACGGGATGCTGACAGCCCTGTTGGCTGATGGCCAGGATGTTGGAGCAAATCGCAATGACATCTTGCTTGTGCCGTCTCCTCTAGTAACTGTGAACCAGCCCTGGAAAGCTTAGGGCGGTTCTGCAGGCGCACCATTCTCTCTAGGAGCACGGAGGGGGTTTTGCTCCCAAGGTTGCCTTCTCATCCACGCGTTGCCGTGCCCCCATTTTTGGAAAGGAGTGCTAAAGGAGAATGTAAACAAAATATGACAGAAGTAAGGTGGACTTTGTGTTCCAGAGGTTGTAATGACGTTCTCAGTGTTGGAACCTCGGCACGTGCTGGCGAAACCCGCGGCTCCGTACCCCGTATTCGGTACAGAGCCCAAGTACCTTGCAACTGCTCCACCATTGCGCTAGGTACCTTATCGCAATCAAGGCCAGGCAACGACACCGAACCGTCCCTGAGCCGAACACAACGCAAACCCTCAGCAGTCCAATTCTCAGTCTTTCTCAAAAGGCTCCGGCTCTGTTGTTTCGGCACTGATGAAAATGAACTGGATGACTTGGCGTTGGATAGTTATTATACGACACATGCCTTGAAAATCAATGACGAGTTGCGGAACGAATTTCGGAAAGGATATCAAGCGGACGCCAAATACACCAAAATTGTGGGAATACTGGAAGAAAACGAACGAAGGTCGGCAATAAATAAAAAACCTATAAGTCTACCCTTCTGCATTGAGGATGGAATTTTATTCCGCAAGGAATTAGATGGACGACTAAAGTTGTGTGTACCTCCCAGCTGTTTTAAGCTCGTGTTCACAATCGCGCATGATGAACAATTCCATGCGGGACTTCCGCGGTGTATGGCGACACTTGACGGCTTGAGTATCCGCCGTATGGCAAAAGAATTGAGAACTTACACAAAATTCTGCCCAACCTGTCAGAAGAATGCAACAGACAGGACGAAACCAAATGGCGAATTACAGCCGATACTAACACCACCACAACCGTTCCACACCGTGGCAATGGATTTCATCGTAAGGCTGCCAGCAGTGAGCGCCAGAACTTTCTAGCAGCTACCAAATTGTAAATTAAATCTGGATATGTTACTTACAGTAACGCGTAAATGGTCGAGGAAGTCTATGCTAATTCCTGGATCCATCCACTACACGGCCGCGCAATAGGCCATGGTACTGCTTCGTTTACTGCTTCTCTACAACTGGGGGACACCGAAAATCTTCATAACAGACAGTGACTTAAAATTTATGTCAGACTTCTGGAAAGGGTTCTTCCAGGCCCTTGACACTAAATTGACGTTCAGTACGGGTTACCACCCATAGACAGATGGCTTATCGGAGAGAAAAAAACAGACAGTGGAAATTGCCCTGCGATACCATACAGCCACGTCCGACAAACCTTGGATTAAAGTCATACCCGCGCTCCAATTCTACCTAAACAACTCAACCAGTTTAGCCATCAGCCAATCCCCCAATAAACTACTCATGGGCTTTAAACCAAATGGAGTGGCTGACGTCTTGAAACGAGAACTGGAATTAGATAGAGATGCACTGGACACCTTGCGAAGACTGTACCATGAAGAGGCCAAACATCTCGCGGACGAAGCAGTCATGTCGGCCAAACGGCTCTACGACTTGAAGCACAAACCGGTTCACTTCGAGGAAGGAGACTGGGTCTTTTTAAAACTCCATCATGGTTATTCATTACCTGGCAAACCTCCTAGGAAATGGTCTCAGCAGAGAGCTGGACCATTTAAGATCCTGGAAAGGGTGGGTTCGCTCGCCTATAGACTGGAACTGCCTGCTGCATGGAGGGTGCATGATGTGGTGTCGGTTGCCCACCTCATGCCAGCCCCGAGAGAAACCGATCCGTATGAACGAACCCCAACGACACCGGAGGAAATTCAGGTAGACGGGGAAGGTCAATACGAGATTGAGAAAATCGTCAAGAGTCGCCTGAATAAAAGCAAACGACATCCTCAAGTCGAATACCTGGTTCGATGGAGGAACTGCGGACCGGAAGAGGATCAATGGAAGAGACGAGCTGAACTAATGTGGACGGCAGAGGAAATGGTCAGACAATACGAAGCAAACCATCCCACGGCGGAATTACTGCCAGACCTGCTAGAGTATACAGAAGTTCAGCACATCCCTAAAACGAATATACAAGTGCAGCTGCCAGTGCATACCTTGGCGACGGCTGGCCCGCACTGATACCAGCTGGTTCAGTCACTTCCCTCTCACTTTCTAATCACACATTCATTAGAAAAAATTCACACACTCGTTAAGAAAAAAAATTTTCCCTTTGTCTTTACCTATATTTGGAAAACGCACATAACAAATTTTCCTACTCAACTCTTCCATCTCCATCACTTGCTAAACCTTATCTACTCCAACAACAAAGCATGCACACCAAAGTGCACTACACTGAGGATGCCTCGACCCAGCATTAACGACCCGACTATACCGTTGAATGAGGTGTCGCCATGGGAGCCACTCGAACCACCCGCAGAGTTGGTTTCGAGAAAAGACGACGTGCTGAGGATGGACCGAACCAAGATCGGCCGCGACCGCGAGAAGAAGATTGCGGAAGCACTGGTGGACTATGCGCTCTACCGCATGGGAGCGCTACCAGAAAGGTTTGAAGCCTGCAGACAGCAGTGTATTGACAAGGCGGTTTCGACACATGTGGTTAAAGCCATGACCTGGAGCAGCTGGGGAGGATACAAGGACCTCACCGTCAAGATGAAGAAAGTGGCGAAACTTACGAGAAAGACTGGTTTTTACCACTGCCCGTCAGCACCTGCCCTCGTCATGGTGGTGATCCTTAAAAAAGTCCTTGGAGTGGTGGGAACCGGAAACGACCAGCTCTCTAGCCTAATGTCAAGATACGAAACACAAGACCTGGCACCGACGGCTATTCATGCCTTCCAGGAATACCGGAATGGCATGGTCTGCATCAACAAGCCTTATGAATCAGACGGACTCGAGATACCAGAGGACGAGGATATCGAGCTACTCGATGATGAGGACGTCAGTCCTCGAGTGGACATTTACCGTACCGGTTACCCAAATTACGCACCACTTTTGTTCAAGCTCAGGGACATTCGCGATCAAGGCCTTACCCTGAGAGAAAGACCAACGTACAAGTTGACGACCCAGCATACCATAACTAGACAAGACGCTCGTCAAGCTTTGCAGGAGGTTCTCGTAGCCTTGCGCCGAGGAGACTTCCCACCAGATCGACTGGCCCAGTTGGTTACACTTGAACGCGTAAAGGTCCTGTCCGAGGTTGACAAAGGTTTCATCAACTTGTGGGCTGTGAATACAAAGAACAGCCGTCTCATGGCGTACCACGACCAGACCAGAGAGAACCGCGATGAGTTTAGTTGGACGGAAGAAGTTGAAGAAAGGTTGCCCGAGACCTGGTCTGGCCACCCGGCCTACACGGTTTGGCAGGAAGTTGAAGAATGGGCAAGACAGAACACTACCAACCCGCTGATTAAGTCACTGGTTCTCCTTCGGGAAATTTTTGAGGACCAGAACAGCAAAGGAGTGGATATACAATTCCACGAAAGACTTGAGGAAATCAGACGCGAAGTCATGACTACAGTTCGAGACCACAATGATGAGGTCAGAGTCGAGCTTATGGACCTGAAGGGTAGAGTCAATAAACTGGAAAAGGCTGTTATAGAATTTGGAAAGGATATTACGGCAAAGTTTGACTATCTCTGTGGAATGCTTACAGATGATAAGGGAAGAGACGTCGACACCCTCACGGAGGAAGGCGACGCTTTCCATGGCTACGATACGGCTAGAGAAGACACCCCAATGATGGAACCAAACCGACCTGCCCTCGAACCAGACCAAACTGACATCGACCAAGGTCATGGAGGCGATACTCCCATGACCGAGCCCGCTTGAAGTTGACGGTTGATGTTCATTCGGGACGAATGTTTTTCTTGGAAGGGGGAGTTGTTACTACCTAGATTGGTATGGTATAGTGCGGTACAGTGCATTGTGATACAAGCTGGTATTGTGGTGTACAGTGCGGTTGCCAGTGTGTGGCGGAACTAGCACTGTACAAACCGATAACTAAACTAGCTTAATACTAGTTAGTAAATAAACCAAGCTTCTTCATACATCTCCAGTTGACGCCTAACAATTGGTAGCAATTAATATCTTTGGAAACTTTTGGTATTTGTTTTAAATATAAGAGGAGTTACCTAGCGTATCTGTCTTGGCCCAGGGATTGGCCCAGGGAGCTCTTGTAGTTGGAGGCTTTGATGTCAAAGGCAACAGGATCAATCGTGCGTGCGGATTTCAAGGAGGCGTTGTTGTAACATCTGCCACAACGAGAAGACAAAAAGAAAGCTAATGATTTCGTTTTGCGAGACACTAATCAAATTCTACTAGCAAAATATATATGTCTGTTGATGCTACTATACCACTCGACTCAACCACCAGTTTCAACTAAAGAATATGAGGTCTTTGGCCCGTAAAGCTCTCAATGTCCTCGAAAAGATACTCTGCCGGTGTAATAAAGGTAATGTCTGTGCCGAAACTGTGTTTAGGGCAGCAAGCATGTGTGTTTGGTAGGTTCTGGTTTTCCGGCACAAACTCAACAACCGACTTGTCAGCGCCTCTAGTCAACATACCGACAAATCGACCTTTTACGTCCCAAACCGCGGATCCCGAGTCTCCATGGCTGCTAAAGTATCCACCTCGCGATAAGACGAGCCACTCCCATACAATGAACTCGCTCGCATCAGCTGGATGTCGTCGAACAGCAAGGATTTCGTTTGTATAGCCAAAGGTTAATCCCGTACCTGTGCCTCTTTTGCCCACTAACAAGCTTGAAGCTTTTCCGTTTGTTGGGACTGGGATAGTTCCTCCAAGCTTGAGGAATCCTTGCTTGTCTATGTTACCCATCAAACCTGACTCTTGGTCCTCGTCTGTTTCCACCACAACGTTCGAGCAAGCGTTGGGCCTATAACCCCTATCCGCAATGTCTCTATACCAACCTGGTACGTGACCAATGTGAACCATATTTGTAGGTCGAGAAGCAAAAGCTTTAGCTGCATCGAGCTCAACCAAAGCCCAATCTCTGAGATATCCACGAGATGACACACCCACTGCTGGTGCATTTGCAACGTGTCCAATTATACGTGGATCATCCTGTGCAGTTTGAATGAGGCGAGCGACTTCTTTGGCTTCTTGGGAACGAGCCTCATATATTGGGAGTTTGGCTCGCTCCTGAGGTGTAGGCTCGTGAGCTTTCCTTGAATTTGCTGTCTCTTCTGTTGTGGAATACCAATCATCCCACCTTGTGATTTTTTGTTCCAGCTGTTGGTATGCATCTTCCCATATTTGCGATTGGGTTAGCGCACGATGCGCTAAATCATCAGATTCATCTAGACCAAGCTGTCTAATAAGATGTGCTTCATCGCAAGAGTCCTTGATATCGTCCGACTGAGAAGAGCCAAGTCCAAGAACAACATGTCGACACGTTAAACCAAATAATGCGTCTTCATCTCCTAATTGTAGATGAAGACCCATAGTGCCGGTTGCGTGTCTTTTCGGATTATTGATCTCGTACCCGAGGTGAGATGAGAAAGGCAGCAATAGTTCCTTGATATCTTTTCTCATGGCGGAGATGTCATTACAACTAGTAACGGCATCTAGCTCTTTCGTGGCGGCAAAGGGCACATCAGTGGTTTGTTGGATTTCAACCTCCACGTCAGTTATCCCTTTCGAACGGATGATCTGGCGGCAAGATAGAGCAACTTCCACAGCTTTCTCCCAAGGCACTTCGTCGGTGAGAGTCTCAATGATAAATACCACCGGGGGACTATATCGATGCGAAGGATAAAAGGTGTCTTTTAAGCGAATCGGGTAAAAACGAACCCATGGAAAATCCGATAACGCTGTAATAATCAAGCGTGCAAGGTTACTGCTATACTTCGAGACAATATTATGCTTGCCAACTACTTGTCTCTCTGTGCGATGTTTATCATCAAAGTCCGCAGGCCCATCAGGGATCCAAGGAGTACTGCTTGTCCTGGCAATTAATATAGGTCGAGGATGTAGCCCTTTATAATATTGAAGTTTCTCTTCTTCTCTAGGCCTGTATGGGCCTGTTAATTCAAGAGAGGTCATTTTCTTGTTGGGCTTTGGGCTGTCTGCGCATGTATGCTCTTGCTTTAATCGCTTTGACTTTCTTGGAGAAACTGGTGGTAGAGTAGAGTGTGTAAGCGAAGACGAAAGAATTAATGCACCAGAGATGTCCATGTCGCTTCTCTTATACCCATAAAATGAATTATCCTAATGAGTCATAAAGATGAGCCCTCTGTTTTAGATTCGGACTGAAAGCCACAAACTCACTGCTCAACTTATACAAGCTTAAACAAGTTCTAACACCGCGATGAGAAAAAAAAGGATGGTCAGAAAATATGTCGTTTACGTCTTCCATCTGACTTGTCCTGTCCTCTAAACTCTATGGTTGCCCAGGCTGCAAAGCATAAATGATTATACTCTGGAGCTAGGCTGCTACTTCCCTGAAGGTTTACACTTGGCGTAGGTTTAATTTCTTCATCGTGGGAACTTTGCTGTTGGCTGGCGCCAGCCACCTCCAAAGACACGTTCAATGATGGTGCTTTCTCTTGATAAGGCGATCAATAACGCGCGATTAGCTCTGTAGCCTTTGAAATTCCGTGTTTTTTTCCTATCATTATAACGATGGATATCAAAGTCTATGCATTGGGTGGTCAGCCAGTGTAACGAGTTGGTAGATGAGATCGAGTAGAGTAATCAACAATATTAAGAAATTACTTACCCTTATACCATATACTTATAATGAGAGGAACTGGGGTTCTGTCGGAAAGGACGCAAGACAAGCCCGTATGTGAGAATTCAATTGATAAAGAACAAAACTAGCTAGCTAATGAGAGAGAAAGAACGGCCAAAGGAAGAGCGGTGATGATTATTTAGGTCGTGTGACCGTGTGTGCCACCCAACATCCCCGAGTCAAACGGAGTATGGTTTCCTCGTCGTGAAAAGCAAAGTTTGAAGGCCAGAGAAAAATAAGTCCAAGTTCGAAACCATAGTATCAAAAGGGAAATTAAGAAGGGAAACGAAACCAAACAAAGTGAAATAACAAACAATCGAATACGCGTTGCTTTAAAGAGCCAAGAGTTACTCTCATCTTTACCATTGATTGTATGGCGCATCATCTTTTTCAGGAGCCGACTGCTGCATGCTTTCGCCGCCCCAAAGAGGCACCAAGACGGGGGCTCGAGAAGGGCCAGCGCCGCCATCTTGATGCGACATGTTGACTTGTTCCATCTGGGCCAGGGTGTCTGCTTGTTGACGAGCATCGATTTCGGAAAGGTCAAGGTGATCATCGTGGAAAATCACCGGTTCCGAACTTGGTGTGCTAACTGCTCTCTCTTTGCCCTTTCGCGAAGTTCGATGGTGCGAGCGCTTTTTATTGGACGGCTTTGTGTCGGGAGCCTCATTGTATTGCTCAATAAACTCAGCAGCCGATATTTCAGCGTTTGTCACAGAGTCGATGACGGGGACAGAGCTGTCTGAAGCGTCATCGCTGTCAAACCCATTGACTTTTCGCATGTGTTGCTGGTGGAGACTCCGAAACTGTTGTTTCTGGGCCTTTTGTCCAGTAGCAATAACCGACATTTTCTCGATCTGCTTGGTTTTCTTATACTTCTTCATAGTATAGGCTTTCTTGCCGGCCTTAGTAGTGTTGGGGAACAACTCTCTGCGAATATTGTCCAGGATGACCGTCTTCACCACTTCGCTAGCTGTTGGTGCGTCCGGACAATACCGTCCAGCATGTTCACCATGGCAGAAACCGCATTCCACACGTTCCTGGCAGTCAGACTTTACATGGCCAGGACATAAGCAGTAATCACAGAATTGGTCCCATCCGGTCGTGGTAATAAAACTGTCTCGCGCTTTAACATGGTTCATCATATCTCGAAGAGCCGGTCCGCCAGTAGGAAATGCCATAGTTTCTTGACCGACCATGACAGTAAGTACCTGGGCGCGAGTTGACATGACGCACAAACGGGCCATTTCACGGATGAAGCCGGGGCGTTCTGAACGACAGAGGTCACAAATAACTACCTCAGCCTGGTGACTGGGTGAGTCATCTATGGTCCGAACCGAAACTGTGTCTGGCGGCATCTCAGTCGGACAGAGTTGATCAAGCATGAGGCGAATAAGTCGTTTCTGTTGACTGTAACCGGTGATGATGAGAATCTTGCCACGTGCATGTTCAGTTGCCGGAACGGCTGCGTTTGGTTTGGCCAGACTGTAGATTGGGGCATCTGTAGTCATGCGAGCGACGAGTTCAACGACAAATCTTGCGTTCACACGGTTGACATACGATGTTCCCATGACTTCTTCGTTGCCGTCCGCGACGTTGACGAAGATGAAGTTGCTCTCTGGTTTTGCATCTTGCTTAGTGCTGTCTGCGCATGCCTTAATAATCCAGTCTTGCATTGCCTCTGTAATGGGTGATCGTCCATTCGCAATCTTCATTTCTTGACGGTAGAAGTAGTTACGGGGCCAATCATGAACATCACCATGAGCCCGGTGATTGACGGTTAAGGTATAGTCAATATGTCCCGCAGCTTCAACACGCTGAAGAAGGCTGCATTGTCGTTGCGCCGAGAACAAGGCCTTATATTCCTGATCGTCTGCAGCCAGTGCCATCGGACTAAATTGCTTGGAATCGCCAACGAAAAAGGTAGGTACACCGGGAAATCTAGAGGATAGCAGGACTGCCATAGTCTCATGCAGTCGACCAGCCTCATCAACAATGATGAGATCTGGCGCCCAATCCGAGACGTGGTTGAACAGGTATGACATGGCCACGGGAGTACCAGCTAGAATATTCGCTGACTCGATAATGATAGATAGCAATCTGCGACCTTCTTCAAAGTATGAGGCGCGGTTGGTACGGTATAGCAAAGGGTTTTGCTCTCGGTTACGCCAGGCTTCGTGAATCAACGGGAATTCCTCTGGTTTTGTCTCCACCATGCGTCGGGTGAAGGAAGCCAATGAATACTGGTCGACGGCGGGGTTTTTGTTATTGTATCTTTCCACCCGGGTTTGATTAAAGGCATCAACAAGCTGCTGTGCCGCCTGAGTCATGTCATCATCGAGAGTGATGAGCTCTGGTGCGGTAGGGTTAGGGTCCATGATAGTGCGCAGTTCTTGATCGTAGGGGTAAATGCGCACGACGACTCTGTCTTTAAGGTCGCGTGTCAGACGATCGACCGCGTCATCAACTTGGGCGTTCTGTGGTGCAGTCCAAACAACACGACCGTTACGTTCTGGAGTGGGGGTCTCAGGTTCATCAACCGGCGCGATGTCTCCACCATCGCCCCAGGCCGAACCGAAACGATCATTTGGACCCAATGCATTGAAGTCGCTGACCACGGTAGTGCGCCAAGCATCGTCTTCAGGCGGCTGAGCTTCGTCCGCGTAGTCATGGTCGATGTTGTCCGGTTGATTGTCGAAGGTGATATCTGAAGCTGTATCAGGTTCGGAGGCTTCAGGAAGGATGACTGGAGGGCGGATGGTGACAGCATCTGAAATTTTGCTTGACAACGCAGATTTTCCAGCGCCCGGCCCTCCTATAAGGAATACCATGCCAGCGTGTGTAGTGGACAGGTTGCGAACCGCGAAGGCGTGTTCCCCTTTAAATTTTCCTTCCTCAAGCATAGTCTTGATGGCGGGGAAGCGTTGCAACAAGTCAACATTAGGCGGAGCTGAGGCTTCATCGAAACGGAGAAGGAATTGCCACCATTGAGCCATAGGGGAATTTTCCTTGAGATTGTTCATTCGAGAAATAGCAGAGCTTTCCTGCTTGATGGATCGATCGTCTACTTGATAAGCGATCTTGGCAGAGACTGCGTGGGCAGTATGACGCGTAATGTTGGCAAAATATGTCTGTAGGTTTGCCGGCATAGGACGAGCGGGGACGCGCAGAATAATCGGCGGAGCTTCGAGTCCTGGAGGCCAACCTGGTTGAGTAGGGACGTTAATATGGAAGAGCGCGACGTCGGCCAGGATTCCATGAGGTAGTTCAATACGTTGACCGATGCATGGCTCGCCCAGTTCTGTATTCTCCGGAACAGCGTTGGCCATTTCCTGCTCCTTAACATAGGTGTAGATGCGTTGGAAGTGAGATACTTCATCTTCTTCCTGTCGGCGACGCAGTATCTGAGCGTGGGAAATTGCGTCATGCCACCGATGGAAATCGGCGCTCTCGCCAGGGAACATGCCTTCCGTTTCAGGGTTTATTGAAGTGACAAACGACCACACCTTTTCTGCTGCGACTTGAGTGAACTTGAAGTCTGCTGCGTTGTCGACTTTGCGTTGCTGGCGTGCAATATCTTCCTCTGAAGCGCCTTTCCGGATCATGCTGTCTAAACGCCGTTGAGCATCCCGCTGGGTGTTGTATGCCTTTGACTCGGCCTCAGCCAACCCATTCTGTAACTCGCTAGCAATTGCTTCGATTTGACGAGCGGAGACCTTGTAGTTAGGCAAGTCGTGGAATGTCTGGACAACCTTCAGATGAACCTGGACTTTGGTTCCGACGGCCGGGATAAGTTCGCGATTCTTATCGAGTGGAACTGTCATAAAATATGCAGTTGGCTGATTGGTAGGCTCCATTCCATATAGTTCATTGGCGTTCTTGGCTGCCACGCGGTTCCATTCGGACTTTGGACATGGCAATAGATAAACTGCAAAGGTGGCCTCACTGCATTTGTCGGCGATGGTCCGCTGCCAGGCTGCTTCGTCTGCGGCTCCTGTTATCAATGTCACTGTACGTTCATCCTTCGAGAGGAACACAGTAGAGGCCCGATCCCTGGGTCCTTCACGGTCAATGCCGAAGAGGTTGATGTTGTCGAACTCCAAATCATCGATTTGGCCATCGCGAACGTTAGGCACCAACTGTGAGTACGGGCTGCGGCGATGATCTTTGCGGCAGAAATGCGACCAGGGGGCTTCCCAGCCATCAACAGCCGGGAAAAGAAGACCAAGTGAGACTGTCTCATCGTATTGAATGTTCGACAGTAGGGTCTTAATGGCTTCTGCGATGTTGACAATTGCTGGCTCCTTCTTATCCAAATTACGCCAGTACTGGGGAGGGTAAAGAGTAGTAAGGTTGGCGCCGGCGATCGTGATATTTATTCGGACTAGCTTATCGCCAAGTTTGGATAGGTACACGTTAAGCCGACTCTCGGGTTCCACTTCATCAAACACGGTGGTGTGAGCTTTGCCTCGGGGAGCTGCATACACGACGCCATTGAGTTCAGGCTCCTCAGCAGAAAGCAACTGATCCACTGTGTCTGGGTCCCCCAGTGGAATGAGGTCAGCGGAGAGGGGTGTTTCCAGGCGAGCTGTTGGGATGATGCAGACTGCGAATGTGTCACTCTGTTCTCCGTCACGAGTGATGAAACGAATAGTGAGCGAGCTTTCCGTATGGGGGCCCCATCGCGGTTGTACGTCAACATGTAGGCCGGGAGCGAAGCTGCCTCCAAGACGACGAATGTAATCTGGCTGGAAGCCAGGTAGTTGAACTTCGTCAAGAGTGAGGACAACACACTGACGGCCCAGATTGACCGAGGAGGCATTGCAGACGTTGCGGCGATCCGGTTCCTCATTTGAAGTGTCTAATTGGTGGCTGGGCTCCGTTTGGTCTAGTTCTTGCGCCATTGAAACGTCGTCAGTGGGTGTCTGTGTATCAGACGCCACCTCAGGTTCCTTGTCGCTCTGTGCTTCTTGAGAAGGGGCTAGTGCGATGGGGTTAATATCCTCTACTTGATCCATGATGGCGTTGTGGGCTGTCTCTATCTGGCAAGTCTGGGCAAAGAATGCTGGGTGGTTGGGCTCTGTTTGGTCTAGTTCATGGGGCTTATTTTGCTCCATTGCGACATCATCGATGGGTGTCTGCATATCAGACTCCACCTCAGACCCCGTGTCGCTCTGTGCTTCTTGAGAAGGGGCTAGTGCGGAGGGGCTAATATCCTCTACTTGATCCATGGTGGCGTTGGAGGCTGTCATTTGGACTTGGGCTTGCTGACCAGCCAGGTTGTTATCTTGTCCGTCCTGCGATGGGACTGGTAAGCCAGGTGAGGTGACGGAGATCCAGGCTTTGGCAACGCGGATGAAACGTAGTCCCGAGGTTTTTGGATTTAGGGCTGATGACTGATCCGCCGACTCCGAAAGAGGAGCAGAAGAAAGGTTCATAACAGTTATGCTGTGGAAATCAGGAGAATCTACCGAGAAGCTTGGTGCAGTATGAAATTGTGAAATGCGGGAAAGTGGTGTGCGTGTACCCTGTAGGGTGTAGTGAATTTCTGCTGTGACTTGAGCAAGTTTTCAGTGAACAAATTCTGAAACTGTGTGAGGGGTGTTAGGGCTTAGGGTATCTTGTTAATAAAAGTGGGGCGCACGCACACAAAGCCAGCTCTCGGTTCAACTGTCTTACCAGAAGCTCAGCTGCAGCCTCGGAGAGAAAATTCCCGCTCGCGTCTCGGTAGTGTTGAAGACGCTTAGCGTGTGGCGCTTAATATTCAGAAGTAATGATAGAAAAGGGTTGTTTGAGCCGACAAACCGGTATTGTAGTCAGTTAGATACCGGGTGAGCGGGTGAGCTCTCAGCCTCTGTCTCTAGTAGGACGAGTACCGTTGATTACACCGTCGAAAGACGATACACACCACCGGGGCGTGCCTGACTATGCGTCTGAAGGGTCCTGAGATCGCGTTGCAACTCTTGAGGGATGGTCAAACGGAGCTTCTGCTACTGAAATCGTCGTGAGAATTGACAATCAGGGGCGCTCAGGCATTTGCTACCATATAACAAATATGAAGAGAAGGCGGTGGGATCGGTCAAGGAATACAGAGGCAATGGGCTCGGATTTTGCGAGAAAAGGCGCAAAAGAAGCTCGTATGTGAGAATTCATTGATGATGGAATTAACTAAGTGCAAATGTGAGAGTAAGGTAGCTCAAAGAGGAACTAATGATGGCTGCCTAGGTCAGGTGACCATAGCGCCATCTGGTACATGTGGTGACATTTGATTTTGTTGTGGAGAATGTTGCAGCTTTACCATCGACCAGTTCTTCGGGCTATATATAACTTCTGTAATCGATATGACATTTGATGAGTACTAGAGGAAACGGAGAGAGACAGCTCCGGCTCTGTTGTTTTGGCACTATGCGCGCCATAGCTTTCTTGTCGGCGCTGTGCGCCGCAGTACTTGTCCAGGCCGACTTCCACACAGCGCAGATCTACATCCAGCCCGTCGAAAACTCAGAGCCGCCCAGCCAGCTCGCCGAGATTGCATACGATCCCAGCATAAGCGCATCTTCCTCCATCATCTCCTACGAAGCTCCTGAAATCCCTGAATCTACACAGCTGGTCCGCGTGGGGCTCTACGACCCCAAGTCCTCGCAGTGGATATCTGGTACGACTGTTTCCTCGGTAGACAACTTTGGCAAGGGCTTCTCGCCCAACTTGGTACTATCGATCGACGAAAACGGAGAGGTTCTAAGTGCCGCCCTCAAGGGTGTAAGGATCGATGCGGGCCAGACGAGAGATTTTGGACCCCAGGCCGTGGTGCTGCCGGCGCTCAAGGGCAAGCAGCCAGAGCTGAACAAGCCGGTTGTGCTGTCACCAGGGGGAAAGAAGGTTGAGGAGGAGGAGAAGACGTTCCTCCAGCAGTATGTTGTGTTTCCCATCTCCGGGGCAGTTCATGGTGCTAACTATACGCAGATACTGGTGGATGATTGGCATTGCAGTGTTTTTGGCAATGAGTGGAGGAGGCGCCGAGAAATAGAATCGACAATACATATATATATTAATGCGAGCACAAAGCTTCAGTGTCAGGACGGCTAGTGACAGCGACTGTGTCGTTTGTTATGACTGTGTCCATGATCCTGATGGCGTCTCTACATGTCTATAAACATTTGTCTGTTGATAGCCTATAATTTCTTAAAGTAAAGACATTGCCTATCCCCCCACCTACATGCGTATCCTTATGTTGGGTGTTAGGCAATTGCATTGGATTATGCTCCGTATCTTCTTCCTCCATCATCCAACAGCTCTCCTCTCTCCGCCGTTATATCTGGCTTGCCCCATTGCCTGGCCCTGGTCTCCAACTGATCTCTCTCGAAATGGGAGCACGTGACTGCCAGATACAAATCTCGATACACGCTAGTACCCAAACAGACTAGCTCTGCTACTACGCACCTCAGCTTCGCCTTTCAATTGGAGAGTCCTTCCATCTTAAAAGCAGCTTGAAGCACTACCTGATCCACCTCAAGCTCACCCTCCCTACTTATACCTGACCAAAACATTGACCTTTCACTCTCCTGAAGGCCAATTCATCCCTCCATCATTCCCCAAGCTTCAAACTTACCAACCTACTTCTCACGAATCTGCTTGTGCCCAAAATGTCTGACGGCGTCACCAACCCCCACACTGACGATTCCTTTGCCGAGAGCAAGGGCAAAGGAAAGGCGGCTCAAGAGGATGTTCCTCACGACACCGCCATGGATGAGGATGATGACGACGACGAGGATGAGGATGACGACGATGATGAAGAAGAGGTCAGTTCATGGGCCGTCTAGCTCCATTCCATTTTCCCGTTTGCACTGTCGGGTAGCTAACATGTTCACGCGTAGAATGCTGAGCCAGGTAAATATTCACCACTAGTCTACTATTTCTCTCCCCCAAAGAGGCTATGGATTGTCTAACCACTCTAAGCAGATGAGGATGGACTGGAGGAGATTGATCTGAACAACATCGTCGAGGGTGGACGCCGTACACGTGGTGCCCAGATCGACTACGCCAGGGCTGCTGAGCAGACCCCAGCGGATGAAGATGAAGATGAGGAGGATGACGAGGACTTCCATCCCCCCAACGAGGACACCGAGATGGAGGGCTAAGGGCGTGTGCCTCTTGATTTCCGCCACCATTGAACGGCTGGCAGGTCGATGATGTTAATGTTTATGGATTTACCAAGGTTTTCACTACGCGGGGAAGAGGGAGCGGAGCCTGGCACCCATCGAGTGGGATACAAGTTTCTTAGCTGATGGTCATGTAACGACGAAGAGTCGATGTTTGCTACCTACTTGGGCGTGTTATATGCCATTTGGCGTTGGGAGGAACGGGAGATAGCTGAAAATCACACATGCCACTATTGATGCCATAGCTGGCTGTACGCATCGTGTTCTTGGAGCCTTGCGCTGTGCAGTGGCCCGCCATTCCCCACACTGAACGAACGGCCCACCAGTGCTTTTAAGCTTCACCGTCCCTTTTGTGACCACATACCCTGGAGGATGCAGCTGAACAGGCTGGGGTTTGTATGATGCGTCAACTACGTCCTACTTCTCGACGAGCTGTATGTTGAAAATCGACTGTATCTATTTGATCCGTTTTCCAATGCCATCCCTTAATTCAAAAAAATTTGCCCTGCTCAAAGCAAGCCACAAGAGCGCTGGTTGGTTGGCCGCCACAATGGCTAGGTACGTACTCCCTCCCCCCCTAACCTTCAAAAAGTCACTAACGCCACTCGACAGACATGGTCAAGACCACCTAAGCCATAAAAAATGTTGCATGGAATATCCTGACTTCTTCCAAGGGGCATTTTTCTTTTCGACGGCTGCGGAAAACATATAGCCCACTTCATTCTCTTCATACAACCCCCTTTTATACTCTTTTTTAATTGTGTGGTTGCGTGGTTTCCTACCTATCTTTTCAACGTCATCATGTCGCAAAGGTGAGTTGTCCTTGGGACTTGACCTACCCTGTTTCGAACATCCGGCCGCGAAGGCGACTCTTGAAGATGCGCGCGCTCGACGACTCTTGAAGATGCGCGCGCTCGACGACTCTCCTTTCCCGCCGCCTCCCTCGGCGCAATGCGCAATACTAGATCGTGCGGCTAACCCTTCCATGACCATTAAATAGATTCGGGACCTCGTCTCTCCATCAGCGCGACTCGCGCAGCGTCCTCTTCGCGGGCTACACGGGCGGCGATCAATCCCAGCGAGGAAGACCAAGCCCGTCTCCCTCCCCCAACGCCGGCGTAGGAGGAGGTTACGGCTACAACGGCTACGGAGGTTACTCTCCTTCAAACGGGAATGGCTACGGCGGTAGCCCCGGCACACCCTCTCACGCATATCGAACCGCGACGCCGAACAAGAAGGGGCAATATAGCGACGCGGTGCTGAACGAGCTGGAGAGCCAAAACGACGAGCAGGTGGCGGGTATTCTAGGCAAGGTCAAGGTCCTAAAAGACGTAAGTCGGCGCCCTATGCATTTCATTAACCCGCGCCTCCGCCGGACAGAAGCAAGGCAAATTAGGAGGCCCATGCTGACCCCAAGCGCGAACACACAGATGACGGTTGCGATCGGCGACGAAATCCGCGAATCCTCCGCCCTCGCCGAAAAGATGAATGACACCTTTGACTCGACGCGCGTGCGCCTCCGCGGCACCATGAACCGCATGCTCATCATGGCCCAGCGCAGCGGCGTCAGCTGGAAGTGGTGGCTGCTCTTCTTCTTCGCCGTCGCCATGCTGTTCATCTACGTCTGGCTATTTTGAGTTTTTTTCCGGTTATAAGGGCCCCGGCTATGCTTTACGAATACGAGGAGACACGATAGAACGATTCTCCCTTTTTTTCTTCGCTGCGCTTTAGTCCCCTTCTTATCCTCCGTTTACGCGCAATCTATGACGAAACGATGGTTCCTGGCCGGTAGCCATGGCAGAAAACCAATGCATGTTTCTTGTTTTTTTGCTCCCTTCTCTTCTTCTTCTTCTTTTTTTTTCAAAGCAGACCATACAAGGTGCATATTCGGCTGGCGTTTTGGGTGTTTTTATTTGTTTGCTTGCCGTTCCCCCTCCACTGTCCCTTGTTCCCTTTTCTTTTGCGAAAACGGATACCTGGGCTGCGTGTTGTAGGGGGAACGGGGGGAGGTTTCTTGGCTGTGAATTAAAAAAAGCGAGTGGATGTTTTTTTTTTTCCCTTTTCGGGCAGCTTGATACAGGCTAAGGCTATTTATATAACTATTTTAATACCATCATCATTAAGCTTATTGCGGGCTGCTGTTGCTCTCCATGTAAAGATTTGCTCTTCTCATTAACGTTGATAATATTTTGTTGGTATCAAAGTAGTACTCCACCCAGCACTCCTAAAACAACATTTCTTCTGCTTCTCCTCCGAGACAGCTCTATAAAAACGGGGGTATCTAAGCTACTATTTTTCTCTCCTCACAATCAAACGCCAAAAACACATAATCTACTTCCGCTGGCCCGGCCTCCGCCTCATCACCGCAGGACTGCTCTCCATCATCATCAAACTGCTCTCGTCTTGCGACAACAGCCCGCTGAGATCCATACTTGCGCGGGGGCCAGTATGGAAGCCCGCGTGCCGGGGCAGCGTGGGGGACTGAGGGGTTCCGAGGGGGGCAGCCCGCGACGGCGCAAAGCCAAGGTCGTGCGTGTCGGTGGTATCGCCCTCTCCTTCTTCCTCGTCGTCCTCATCGTCGTCCTCGTCCTCTTCGTCTTCTTGCTCTTCGCTCTGGGCGCTGCTGCTGACCTCAGCCTCAGAATCGGTATGCTCGTAGCCATCGTCCTCTGCTTCGGGGATGTCATCGTCCAGATCGGCATCCATGTCGCCCGCCGTTCCATCGTCTAGGTTACCATCGTAGGCAAAATCGTCCTCGTCAAGTATCTGCCCTCGGTCTTCGTCCTCTAGTTCTTCCTCACCGCCGTACATGCTGCCATCTGCTTCTGGGTCCCCGCGGATGAGGGCTTCCCTGAACGCGTCATCTGTCATCCTCATCCGTGTGGCCACTAGATCATGCTGCCTTTCCTCTCGTAGAGCTTCTTCGTCTGCCTCCTCTTCTCTGACTGCCTCTTCCTCGTCGTCTTCGTCTTCGTCGTTGTCATCCTCTTCATCCTCTTCGTCCTCATCCTCTTCGCTGTCGTCGCTACTCGGGTCAAAGCCGTCATCCGCATCTGGAATCTCATCGTCTAAATCTTGCGCCCCATCGAGCTGCACATCATCCATCATGCCATCGTCCATCGCGCCGCCACCCTCCGCCTCTGCCAATTCCTGAGCAAGTTGCTCTCGCCGCATGGCTTCCTGGTGTTCTTCTTGTTCGCGCTTCTCCTCTCGCATCTGGTGCAGGGTCTTTGGCACCCCAGGAGGTTTCAGCCAAGTGCTACCAAAGTTCTGTACATTCATTCGGCGTCGGTGCATTTTCTGCTCATCCGCGGCAAGGCGTGCCAGCAACGTTCGCTCCATGAGCTGCCCACGCTGGCGAGAGTGGGCCGGGCCATGGTGACTGCTGTTCGGATCCGCGTGCAGGTTATCGACAGGCCCTGGGGGGATGAAAGGATTTCTTGAAGACGAGTACCAGAGAGAGTGCGACTATATCAAAGGAGGTTGAGCGGTCAGCTGATGATTTCGTAGACGATCAATGGCCAAGTCATTCTCACATCTCGCGGTGTAAAGTCTGGTAGTGTTGCAAACATTGAGGAGAATCAGAACATGGGTTCCGATATGTTATCAATGTTAAGCTTGTGATGATATAGTAGTGTTTGATACGGAGGGCATTTTGTTGATAAACACAGGGCAGCTTATTGGCCTAGGCCCCGCAACGCGCCTATGGCGTCTAAAGGCTAGGCGCGGCTCATCATCTACGTACTTCGTACCTACGTAGATGATGCTGTAAGATGGCCAGGTAATTTACAGAGCCTTGAAACCACTAAGAATGTACGAAGCATGCTGATATACTAAATGCGATAATCACTTTGACATGTAGCTTTTGCTTTTTCTTTTCCTAGAGCAACTTCACTGAATGCCACTGAGAGTGCATACCCCATAACATGAGCGTACCCCACCCATACCGAAGGAGGCATCCACGATTCAATCGGGGACTCTGCCGTCTGGTTCGGCCTGCCTGGTGAGCTTTCTGAGACGACTCAGAGGTTGATCGAACGATGAGACACAAGCAACAAGCTATTCACGACGTCTTGCGCATTTGTTCTCCTTGGCACCTTCCAAGACACGATTCACTGAATAGCCCTTCGCATCAGAGTGGATATCGGGTGTTTTCGGAATGGTCCAGGACCCCCATCCTCATTTTCCCTGCCGTGGAAAGTTGCAACATGGGGGTATCGTGTGCGCTCCGTTTTCGGTGAGCCATCCAGCCTAGGAACTATGCTCAGGCTGTAACCATCGGGTTTCAGCTGCAACGTCGGAATAATGCAAGGAAAAAAAAAAAAAAATCATCGATGAGTAAGATGGATAAAAAGCTGCTAAAAGCCGAGTAATAATCCGTCCGAAAGTGCCCTAATGCTAGCCTGTTCTCCAAATTCATTTAGGTCAACGTATTTAGGTGAATGCCCAGGAATCCTCTATTTTGGAAAGCTGGACAATCGTATGACAAGTAGCGGACAGATTCCCGTTTCGAGTCAGTTGCTCTGCTTGAAGAGCTGACGGCAGGGTTAACAGCTTCACAACGACTTGACCGGCAGGCATGAGACCGACTTCGGTCGAACAGTCATATTCTTGCGATGACTGATTCCTGACGTTCCATCTCACTCACTGCTGCTGCTGCTGCTGCTGGCCGGAGACTTCTCCGCGTTGGTATTTATAAGATTTAACAAGGCGTACATCCATCTGCGATGCACCTCGCCAGTGATCTGGGACAAGGACCACACCACACACCACACACCCCCCAGCCCCGCCATCTGGTTCGGGAAAATAGGCCCTGGTTAATTGGGATTAGACGGCGGAAGGAATAGGCGCCGTTGTATTTTATCCTGAGCAAGAGAGCATGATGCACCTAAAGAGTGGGGTTTGGTATGGCTAAGTTGGCACGATCCGGATTACGAAGATTCAAATATTGCCTCAGTTGGAAGTGGCCTATTTCTTTGGGTAAGCAGGCAGGCAGCCGTGGCGGCGAGAGACGTGCCCGGCGTTGGCTCGCTTGTCCTGCACTTTTCCTTGTTTATGGCACTTTTTGGGATGCTAGCAAGTCGTTACAAAGACCTGGCCTGCGGCTGAGAAGGTAACTCAAGGCTGCTCGTCATCTTTGGTAGGCAGAGCAGCTCTGTGGAGGTACGAACTGGCAGCACTTCGGGGGTACGTGAAAGTAGTAGAGTCATCACCTCATTTCGGATGTCACCATGGTTTGTGTGAGTGCAACCATGGAGTAACCTAGGCTTCTCGGCCAAAGGGTTACTGGGTACCTTAGTAGGGGTAGGCTAGGTAGCAGAGGACAAGTCTTCAAAACGAGACCATCTGGGTTTGTGGCGAGATGGCTCGTATCACTATCGAGTAGCTCCAGGCTATTCTTGCCGCTATCTGTAGCGTTAAAGGTTCGGGCGACGGGCCGGCAATCTTGGTTGGCCTGAGATAAGGACGACAAGCCAGTGGCTGGGATGCTGATTGGCTGCAGGCGCCAGTTTTCTGATGTCGATTTTTTGAGTGAGCACGGCCGAAGTACCACCACCACCACACGCAGAGATGGGTCGACGCATGTACTCGCTCGCCAGAATGCGGATCGTGTCCCTTATAATACTAATCTCCAGCTTGGCTGGTCCCAAGGGGGTGGAGGGGGTGCATCGCAGAGCACCTGTTACGGAGTATGGTTGCCAGAATCGTGTCTCTCTGCCACAACGTGCATGCTGCAGGCATCGAGCCTTGTGCTCTATTGGCCGGCGAGGTTTCCTGGAGGTGTCCTGTCCAAGCTGGGTGCTCTCCGGTTTGGTCCCTCGGTCTTGGAAATGGCGCCGCTGGCGCGGGCAAAATCCATAAAAAACAATCTGCGGCCCAGCACCCCCGGCTGCTGTCTGCATCGTCCGCGCATGCGCATCCCCGGGCTCTGCATCCTCATCTTGTCCATCTTGCAGCCAGAAACTGCAACCGACCTTTCTGTTTAGGTATGTTCGAGCACGACTTAGCGACTGTGGCACGTGTGACCATGACGACGCGGAGTAGCTCAGACTCATTGGCACATGGCGCTGGATTTGGAGGGGTTGCCATGTTTCCGAGATTTGTGTCCTTGGTATGTCGTGACTCAATACAACCTTGCTCCAGTAGTCTCTCAATGGCGCTGTTCAAGTAGATTGCAACGGTGCTGAGGACAATTCCTCTGCCGGCTTGGGCGCTCACTGTCCGGACGCCAAATCTGCTAGGCGGCATCTTAGGGGCCCCGTCCTTGAAGAGCATGCTTCGTTGGCGTTGAAGCTTGAGCGCGACATCGGCCACGCAGGGGCTGGGTTTTGGAAATGGCCGTGCATGATTGGCAGCCAAGCTAAGCTCCAAGCCGTCAGCCACAGATCCTCGTGTGCATCGGTCGCAGGGCCCCTACCTTGGTGGTTGGGATAATCCCTGCATGGTAGCAGAGATGCTGTGGGGTTAGCTGGCGAACCCTGCCGCATTCGGACAATATTAGCTTCTTGTCCTCTCAGATTTCTCTTACACAAAGCGTGTTGCAAACCGAATGTCTCGACGACTGGATAAGCCCGTTTCTAGTCATCTAGATAGGCGCTGAGATGAGCGTCAGCCGCCCTGGAGCCAACCAGAGGGCCGGGAATTAGTAGTAGCATATTACTGTGACAGCAGCCGATGAGGCGAAAAGAAAAGGAGGGGCGCCTTAGCATTATGTGGTCGGCGGTTGTAAGAAGAAGCGACGGAATGGGAAAGCTGCTTGGCGTACGGAGCAGCTGAATTATTGCTTGTGGCCGTTGCCGACTAGACGTTGACGGAAATTACCATCCCATGCGGACATGCTGTCCTCGACGCCGCCTGTTCCGCTGGGCGAAAATTTTTCAATTTTTCGCTGGTAATTTGAGGGTAATGCAAATGGGAGAGTGAGTTTAATGGGGGTAATAGGAAGGTTTTATGGGGGTAATGGGAATTGTTTTGAGGGTAATCGATAGCCCGATTAGGAAATGTTGGATAAGTCAGCGATGGAGCTGCTGTCGTGCCTTGAGGCTTATTACGTATAGCCCGTTCCAGACAGAGCCATCCGGGCGTCGTCGAGTCCCGACTGTATGCATTTCCTTGCTGCCGGAGAGGACCGGGTTTGTGTAATGACGATGCTTAGCAATTGGCTCAATGCCTTACAACCGAGGGCCGTTTGTGTCCTTGTCGCCGCAGCGGGAGAGGTGACGTTCCCAGCCGGAGATCCATCAGATGTGAGCCCTCGTAAATCAATCAAAACACGGTAATACCACTTATTATAGCAGGGACTACTAAGGTAGCGCAGCAGGCAGAATCCATGCCAGGACCCCGAGGCTAGCGCGGGCAGCTCGAACTGACATCAGCGAGACGAGAAAAATCGCAGGCTGGAGGGGGCTTTGCCTCCGCGCATCGGCGCCATACATGTGCGACTGCGACGACGACGAATGAAACCCCCATCCCACGTCCCCATACTTGGCCATCCTCGAGCCAAGTTGAGACTCGTCAATAGGGAAATTGCCATTGGCACCCCCCCCGGAGCTTGCGGTGTTTTCTGACATGTGCTTCTGGGGCCATCAATGGAGGGGCAGATCGGTCCGCTTGAAGCACTGCGAGTTCGTCTCTTAGCCCGGAGGCGCTGCACCAGTCAGAAAGCCGCATTTCAGCGTCGCCATGTTCCCTACGCCCCCCACTGTCGGTTGCAACTTTAGCAACATCCTGGCAAGCCCAGTGTTAGTAGTCCCGGACCTACTTCACAAAGCGACTAGCAAGCCGCTTGACATGTTTTTTTTTCCCTGGCTACGCAGTCTGCTCGGACCACTTTGTTGTGAGATCCATGGCTTGGCAGCGAGACACGGTAATAGACAAAGAGACTCATCCCATGGGGGGGACGCCAGGCGACTGGAGACGGACGCCTCCATCCCTATAATAAAGGCCGTCCTCTGCCCTCCCCCCCCTTCTGCTGCTTTGCTTCACTTTCTCTCTTCTCTTCTCTTCTACTCTCCCTCGCCTTGCTATTCCCCCCCGTGGCTTGTTGTTCACATCCCAGAGCGCAAAGCGCCTCATTGATACCAAAAGAACATCATTAGCTGGTAAGTTTGTTGGACGCTGACGCTTCTTCCCTCCTCCCTCCTC